>WBMZ01002790.1:0-153908 GCA_013400975.1 Atrichornis clamosus
GCTGCCGGCGCCCCCCATGCGCGGGGGTCGCTCCGCTGGGTCCTCGGCCTTGGCGGCGGCGGCGGCGCAGGACGGGCGGCTGCGGGCGGCGGCGCGGATGGAAGGTCCCCGGGTGGATGTTTGCTACGCGGAGGCTGTGCAGTAGGCAGGGCTGGTGGGTCGGCCGGTGTTTCTGATCCGTGTGTGTGTGTGTGTGTGCGCGCGTGTGTGTGTATTGTTGTGCGGCGCACGGGCAGGACTGGCGTGTGCGGGAGCCCGGGATCGCGGCTCTGCTTCCTTTGCAAGGACTGATCCAGGATTATGGTCAGGGTGAAGGGAGAAGGCTCTTGCTTACCCCCCGGATTGATTATGCTCGGGTTTTGATTGCATTCGGGGGTTCCTGCAGCCGCGGCCGCCTCCCCCTCCCCGGCGGCCCCCCTCCCTTGTTTTCCGTTAGAAACACGGGCAAGAAAATAAATGTATTCACTGGGTGTCGCAAGAGCAAAGGCTAAATAATCAAAGGTAACAGCAGAGCCAGGCGAAGAGACCCGCACCGTACCCTGCTCCCCCACTCCCAAACCTGCCCTCCTATTTATTGGCGAGACGTCCCTCCCTCTTGGTGCGAGTGTGTTGAGCGAGTGTTTGATCCCGGGAAAAGTGCAGCTATCCAGCCATGGTGGTTTTCAATGGCTTGCTGAAAATCAAGATCTGCGAGGCGGTGAATCTGAAACCCACGGCGTGGTCTCTGAGGCATGCAGTGGGTCCCAGGCCACAGACCTTTTTGCTGGACCCTTACATTGCCCTCAATGTGGACGACTCCAGGATCGGGCAGACCTCGACCAAGCAAAAGACCAACAGTCCTGCTTGGAACGATGAATTTGTCACCGACGTTTGTAATGGCAGGAAGATAGAGATGGCTGTTTTCCATGATGCCCCCATCGGGTACGACGATTTTGTAGCTAACTGCACTATACAGTTTGAGGACTTGCTGCAGAACGGGAGCCGTCACTTTGAGGACTGGGTAAGTGTTCACATTGTAGATACATACGTGTATATGTGATTTTCAGTGGCATGGCTCTGGATGCAACATCTGTCGTGCAGAGCTAGGTTGCCAAGGGCATCTAATGCCTCTGGAGGCTTTTCATTATTTCCACACTTTGTTATACTGAGATAGTCATGGTTACTATATAACTAATGCATGTGGTCTACAGGCGAGGCAGGAAAGAAAAATATGCTGAATCTTAAGTAAGAGACGTCTACTTATCACTTAAGTTATCACTGGAATTATGTTACATAAATACAAATCTAATTGTCTTAGTGGGTCTGAAAATCCCCAACAAAATGCATCCATACAGAACATTACCGCAAAACCCAGATCCAGCGCTTCGGTGAGTTTCGTCATTTCAGGGTGAATGCTTATGGTTAGCCTGGCAGTGATGAGCCTTAAAAGTCCAGACCTGACACTTCAGGGTCTTCGTGTCACTTGAGAGCTCATTGCATCAACACAGATGCTCCTCCTTCCTTCCCCCAGATGATCGACACCTTTATGCATAGATCTAACGCGATGCTTCTTCAAAGGCTCAAGACTGATGAAAGGAGCCTAGTGGAATTTGGGCCCAACTAGAGAAATTCTGTTGTCTGTATGCACAATGTGTCTTAACAGACGCTTTTACAGCATCTTTAAGACCCAGAGGCTAACATGCCTCAGTGGGAATTCAAAAAAGCTGGAAAATCCTTGCTCTGACATCCTCAGGTAGTGTGATTTAACAGGGAGAAACCAACCAAACAATAAAGAAACAGGAAATGTGAGTATGCACATTTCACATTTCTGCAGTTAAACAGTTAAATGGTGTATATCCTTTAAATGAGGTGCATAATAAAACAGTAGTAGCTATCATCTCATTTTCAGTGTGCCCTGCTTGACCAGCCATCCGAAGTTATATATGCTCATCCTTTTATGTATTTATTTTTCATGGTCAAGGATATTAGTGTTTTTTTGGCAAACAGACAAAGAACCCAGGACCAAAGAAAATTAGCTAGAGTTAATAGGTCTGAGTTTCATGTATTCTTTGGGGCTTCTTTACTTAATGCAGTGATATAAAGAGATGTCAGAAGGCAAAGGCATGAAAGAATTAGGCTCTATTTATGCTGATTAGGAGCTGATCAACTTTTCTGTTAAAACTTTTATGTTCATGACTTTAAAATATTTTTTATTTTTTCTATGTGTTGCATTGTGATAATTAGGGTCTAGATTATTCTGATTCTCTATAAAAGTTACACTTTCGTAAGCTCAAATGGTTAAGAGTGGGAGATAGACAGGGGAAAAATAGCCGTATCAGGAAAAGACAAATGCAGCAGTATTGCAGATGTCTTTTACCTGGATTGAATGATAATCAAGTTGGGGCTCTCCTGAAATCAAGTGAGGTTTCATCTTTGAGACCAGTGGAATGAGGACATCTTCACAGATTTTCAGTGAAAGACAAATAATTTTGTATGTTCTTTTTGTGCATAGTACATGTGAGTTTGTTGCCAAATCTGGAAGGACCTTGCAGGTTCCAGATGCCAAGTTTGAATTTTGGTGGGACTAGGGTGCATCCTGGCTCTGATATTTACGGTGAACTCAAATGTCTGAACACATTCCCTAGATAAATAGTGGAATTTAACAGGTTGAGGCCCATTGTAAACAGGATCTGTGAGGAACTACATAGCTGAATCAGATAAATGCTGTCTTTTATTGCATCAGGATTCATTGCTGTCCAGCATTCACTGGGTGGGAGGAGACGAGGGAGTGACTACGCTTGTTGTGTGTTGATGTGACAGAATTGAGGACATGGCAGTGGATCATAACTGGTCAGCTCATATAATGCAGCTTCTGCAGCATCACTTACCCTGTTTTGTGCTGTAAATTGTCAGGATTTGCATGCTGAATTAGTTAGGATTGTGTTCATGTGGTGCATATACTAGACAGCATACATCGCCTTTCCTGTATAAGTTAGAATCGATGGGTTGGTAAGTATTGATAGGATTGTGCTTTACCCTTTCCAAAATCTTCCTATTTACTGAGTGTGTCACTGCAATTGTAATACCGGGTGTGTTTATTGGATTAGTCGATAGGGGCATTCAGAGGACCAACTCTTACAAAATCACACTTGTTTTTGGTGTGATTTCATTGAGTTAAAATAAGGCCTGTGGCCATGACATCTCTATAGAGTCCATACTGAAGTAAATAGATTTATTGGTATCTTCATCAGTGTCTGGAGTCTATACTAAAACCTGAAAAAGGAGTTGTCTGCAAAGTGAATGAGTTTCACAGTACAAGGGAAGTGCACTGGCCTAAACCAATGTTAGACTAAGATGAGTGGGTATGATACAGTCAGTTTTTTCTGTTTAATAAGAGGATTGGTTCCTTCATTTCACTCTTGGCATTTAAGGCAGATACTTTCGTAGTACTCTTTCCGAAGTTTGTAACAAGCAAATTAAAAGCAGTAATCACAGGAACCCATTCCCCTTACTGCCTGAAATATCAAATAAATGCAACCTAAGAGACTCACTTGAAGACCATCAACCCTTTTTATGCCATTCTGAGGGTTTGCCTTTAAGCAGTCTTGAAAGTTTGAACTGGGTACCACGTACTTGCTGAGCGTGTTCGGTGCAGTTGCACTGCTGCCCCTCCTTACCTTCAGAATGATGCAACAGTTACTGCAGGACTGGACCGCCACTATTAAAATAGGGTTGAGGAAATGCTCATATGCTAAGAACAGGTCTTGTCAATATATTAATACCTTTAAGGCTTTTGATCTCGTATAGTACTGCAGGTATTTTTTTAAGGCAATTTCAGTATTTGTTTTATAATAAATGCCCTATAGTCAAGGTTATGTTTCTAGGTTCTTGTCAGAAGTCCAAAATGCAAAACAGATTCACAAAAAATAATGTTTGGGGTTTTTTTCCCCTAGAAAGGAATTGTTTATGTCTTTAGCCAACTCACCTACTTTGACTGACTTTTGCCATTGTGCCAATCCTTGTATTTTTTCTGAGATGAGTTTTTAAGGAAAATGCTGGATATTTTGCTCACTCTTAGGCCTGTGCTATATACTGATGCCATGGTTACGGTGAAAACAGTAATGATAAACAAGAGCAAAACTTGAAATTGTGATAACGTCTATTGTATTAACATAAGTCAGATAGATATGCAAAGTCCTGGTTCCTTTTATCTACAGAGTGTTCAGCAGTTGCAAAAATGGTTTTTAACCTTATGATAGGTATACTCCCTGAATATACATATATATTTTTAAAAATTAATCAAAGTTGTGTTGTGAAACAGAGATTCAGATTTTGCTGGATGGAAGCTTTTAAACAAAATATATAGTTTTGTAGGGTTTTTGTAAGATCAATATAAAGCACTTGTTTAGGTTTCTAAAATAGGTATCATGACAGTTGAAAAGATGGCTGCTTTTCCAGTGGTGCATCAATACAGACACAGCACAGTAAAAGTGTCAGTTTTGCAGATTTTTTTAGTCATGGCTACACTGCAGTTTTAAAGAGAGCTTTGGATTTATGACATTAGAGACTTTTCTGTAAGCGCAGAAAATGTCATACAGAATGGCACTGAGTGTTCAAGAGGATGCTGGTGAACTTAATGCTTTGAAAAACAGAAAATACAGAACAATAAACAACTTGCAAGTTCTGATTGAAAAACAAACCAGCAACTTGACAGCTCTGGCTTTTTTGAGTTAGGTACTTCAGGTAATAATAAAGTATGTCTTTATCTAGTTTTGTTACATGTGGCATATGTAAATGATTCACTTGAGCTGGCAAAGCAGCTACATTTTAATCAGTAGAATTGAGATCAGGAAGGAAAATTCCATTGATATTTAGCCGTGTGGTTACACTCCTGCGAATTATCACGATCAATGTTTATGTGTGTGGATGATCCGTAGTATGGGTTCTGAGTTCAAGTCCACTTTCCAGAGTTGACGACAGATGAAATCAGGGTGATTGGACCCATGCCAAAGACTCCATCTAAGGGTCTTAGCCATTAGCCTTTTTGAGTCGTCCTAAGAAATCCTTTTGCTGGCTGAGTAGCAGAACTCACTAAGTCAGATAGGACATCACAACATTTAGCAAGAAAAGCCTCTATTTCTACTGAAAATATTTTATGGCTATATTTAGGTTAATGAAGCTAATTTAATTTTCTGGTATCTTAAAAAAATCCCTAATGCTGTCAGGAAAAAAATAAAACATAGATTTCAGTGAGCTTTTCTTTGCTAAAATATCTGCTGCTTCTTAAGATCTAAGTTTAAAACATTATACTTTTTTAAAAGCATCCTTCCATATTTCCATTTTGCCATTGTGAAGTCAGTCACGCAACTGTGGCACAGTAGCAAGTTGATCATGAGTTATGGGAAATGGCATGGGGAAGGTGTACACTCTTGCATGTTTGTTGAACTGTTGAATTACATATTTTTATGTCGTGTTGATAATGTACTGTTGAATGAATTTTCATATCGGAAAGGCTGGGTCCATGCAGTTAAGCACCTAGGTTATCTCAGATCTGAATGTCACCCGAAAGGCAGTAGCAGGGGAGGAGTTAAAGCTCTTCGGAGTCCTTGGTCCTGTGAGCTGTCCATGGATGTGAGAAGTAGAACTGTCTCCTGCCTCTAATCTGAATTAAATGGAAAGACTACTTAGGTGCTTTTTTTTTTCCCCTTCTTTTAATGGCATTTCTGTTGTTGGAATGGGAACTCCTTTCAGTCAGCAGGTGATCTGTTGTAGCTGGCAGACAGAGAATGGATTTGTCATCATTGTAGTACAGGTCACCCTGTGTGTTAACCTCTGCTTGTGCCGTACACTGCTGAGGGCTGGCATTGGGCTGGCAGAGAGTGACTGTAGAGTATTTTCATTTTTATTTTCGTCTGCTGACTGAATTTATCTATACTGGTGGTGTTGAAAGGCCTAAGATTTTGCTTACAAAATCTTTACATCTCATCTAAACTGTGGTTCATGGGCTGCTGAAAAGCTGTGGTATCAGAAGCGCCTTTGTTGAAATGAAAGGGAAATTGCTGGGGTCCTGTTTTAGAGGTTTCTGCATGACAAGGCGGTCATGAAGCAAGATCTGTCAGGTTTGCGGGCCAAGGATGAGAGAGCCGTTGGGGTTCAGGAGGGTTTCACAGGGACCCTCTAATTCTGTGGGTAATGGTCAAGAGGAGCTGGGAGATTTTGGAGAGAACTTTGTACAGATAGGGGTCTTCCTTGCCTTCTCCCACAGTCTGTCTCCCTCCTGTGCCTCCTCTTTTCGCTCTCTGCTGGGGATGTGGTACAGTCACACACAGCTCACCCACTGTCTTGTATCAATCCCTTTCTACAGCTGCATAAATCTACTCCTACTCCCTGCTAGAAATGTTCTCTCACAACAGCTCCTGCTTACCTGCAGTACTTCCCAGCCTGCTGAGACGCAATAAAGGGGGGCAATGCTGCCTCTGCGGTTGCTACTGCAGGGAGAGAGAAAGGGCAAAGTGGGGAAAGGAAGCGATGAGGCACGGGGTGAAACCTGGAGGAGGATAACGAGTAGTTGCTGCTGCACCGCGTACTCCAGCTGCCCTTTTGGCAACGGCAGAGAGCTACACATGTAGGAGACAGGGATGAGCTGGCATAGGCAGATTGCCTAGTTGAAGGCCGTATGTTGATCACTGACCTGCTTTTGGATTTTTTTTTTTTTTTTTTTTTTTTGGTTTGCTCTGCTGAGTGTATAGCTTTTGAAGTCTTACTTTAGATGTGAAAAAATTGCTCAGGGTGTGAAAAGTAGTGGAGCATGCATTTCACTTAACACTGAATTATCATAGCTGTAGGTCAGGATTTGATCCCACCACTGGTCAGAATCTCAGACTATTGTTGCTAATACCAATACTGATACAAAGTTCATATATAGTGAAAATAATTCTACTGAACTCTGTAGAAAGTATTTGTCAGAACAAAGTTACAGAGTAGCAAAGTAACAGAGTCCAATTCATAGGTACTAATTCAAGTCTAGACTTTTAAGAAATGTCCAAGTGGAGTGAAAACAAATTCTTGCATGTCCTTCTTGTACCAGTTTTTAGACAGTGCATATTATTATTCCAGCTCAGGTCGTTCCATAGACACTAAGCAGAACTTCATGGTTCTGAGTAAACCACTGATCTCACTGGGTTCACAGATCTCACAGGCCAGTTTAAATACTTTCCTGAATAGGGGACTGGGTTCCAAAGGAAAATCAAGAATAAATAACATTTAACAATATCCTTTACTTGTATTTTGCTCTTACTGATTTATTATTCTTCTGCCAATCTTGCATATGTAAGTCTGGTTTCTGCTTTCTTCTAGCATCAGACTAAATTTCTGTCCTCCCTGTCCAGAATTCTTTAAATATTGCCAAAATGAGGGTTTGATTTAAGTTAGAGTTGTAGAACTTGACAACTAGATGTGATTTATTTCCACTCCCTAACTAAACTTTTATTTAAATGAACTTTTTGGGTGTTTCAGGTTTTGCAGGGAGACTGTGAATACAGTTTGTAAAACATCAGAGGCAGGAGCCTTTAGGCTTGGAATTGGGTGGTTGAATTCAGTTCTGCTTTAGCCAGTACTATCTTAATCTCCTTTCCCCCACCCCAGTTATTAGAGAAAGACAGCTACAGTTCATGGCAAGAGAGGTTTTGGAAATGATAGGGTATGCATGTAATGGAAAATTGGTGGGCAGAGAGGCCTGAGAAGAGACTTTCCCTCCATCCACATGGAAAAGTAGGGCAGGAACTATCTGGATGTGGAATAAGATCACAAGTCCAAAGACAGCTTGGTAAGCTGCCACTTTTGGGTGTGGGGGATCGAACAAACATTTTTGCCAAGCTAGCCAGAGAAAGGCCTGAAGAATGGGGATATTTTGTGTGCCCTTACAGGGATTATGACCGTTTGGGGGCAAAGCGGTCACTACAGAAGACTGACAAAAAGTTTTAATCTTGTGTTTGTGAATACTTTCCTTTTTGGCAGGCAGTCACTCAATGATTTAGAAAGTATATTTGGTAATATTAATATGAAACTGCAACTGTACAGCTGATAAGCCATTCTAGAAATTCGGTAACTTTAATGGCAGTTGTGTACTTTGCACTACGTTTTAGTAAAGAAAATGCAAATGAATATGGTGTAAGAACATCTGCAAATTATTATTAACTCCAATCATTATTCATAGTCAGTAGCTTGAATTGCTAGTAAAGTTGATTTCTGAGTGTCCTCTCACTTGCATTCTTCCAAGAGTTAAAAAATCTTAAATTATCATTGCTGTGATTTAACAGAAGTTATGGAAGCCAAGATTTCACATATTTCTGAATAACACAGCTAAAAATCCTAGAGATATTGGCACATTCCCATTAAATATAGCAGGAGTTTTAATGTTTATTTTATTGGAAGCAGTGTTAGAGAAATGCTACACAGTCCTAAAAGTTTTTTTCCCCACTGAACTCTGTAGGGCTTGAATTGTTGAAGAACAGAAGTAAAGACAGACCATTGCTTTTAGAATTAAAAAAAACAAAGTTTGATTCCATCGGAGGCTTGCAGGCAGCCATTTCTGCCTTATATCGGGTAACTTGAGCTGATTTGATTGTTCCAGACAATAGAATCATTTTGCTTGTTTCTGGTGTCCTGCTGGGCAATTTCAGCACAGGCAGGAACAAAAAAGCATGAATAATGGCTAGATGTTACCAAATAAATTTCTTGTCTGCATTGTTTGAGCAGCAAGCCCACTTTGTATCTCTGTATCTTAAATGAAGAGTAGGGAAACCTAGTACTTAATATTTCCAGCTTAGTATCTTCAGTACTTGAGAGTATAAATCCATTACAAGCCTCCTGTTACGGGGGATCACGATTTCTTATGCACTCTAGAACTCTCCATTCTTCATTACATTGGCCTTTTTAATGTCATTAAAAGATAGGTGGTTTTGACAATGTTAATATTTATATTTAGAGAGTGATGTGGTAGCAATGCAGCAGATAGAATTGTGGTGGAAACATGAAGGAAGGACTGATGCATACTCTGCATAGGTGATGAGGAAATGGCTGGAATTGCTTTGCTTTGTTTCACAGATTAAAAGCCAGCAAGACAGTAGTGTTGTCTCCTTCCCTGTTTTCCTTCTGTTTCCTCTTCATCATCTGTTTTGTCTTTATGCTTCCATCTTTCTTTATCTGTTCTGGCTTTAAGATGGTCAGAAAATTATAGGACAACCTTTACAATATTGCAAAAGTTTTTGATGTTGGCAATGGTAGCAGGCAATGTGAAGGAAATGTCCTGCTATAGATCTCTACAGAGATCTATTGCAAATACAGTTTTCTTGCTGGGACCATATTTACTCATTGCATAAGTCTTTCTGGCATCTGTCAACTTCCCTTTATTTCAAGGTGAGATTGATCCATGGTCTTGGAAATTGATGTCTGAGAATGTATTGGAAAAGGAGAGGCTAAACGTCATTTATGCTGTGTCCACTGTGTTTTCTTTCTTACATGGTTCTCGTTAGAGTTATTGAGGAATCTTTTTTTTTCTCTTTTCTTCTGAGTTTCATTGTTTTCCTTCTGTGTAACCCCTTAGTGCCTCGGCACCTCTTGAACGTTTGACCTCACGGCCCACTTTTCTCCTTAATCCACCACTTTCACCTTGTCCTTGAGTCCCACCTGTCTGTTGTAACTTTTCCTTAATTTTCTTGTTATTACTTCCCATACACCCGTACTGCCATTATTCCCGGCAGTCTGACTCCTTCTCCTTTTTTGTCACTCTGGTGGATCAGTAAGATCCTTGTGTCAGTAGGGCTCAGAAGCATCCCCAGCGTCTGAATCTCTATGGCATTTGCCCAGCTGCTGTCATCCAGAGCATGTCCCTGCTGTGCTTCTCAGCAAGCAGCAGGGAACTGATTATGCTCGTGGCTGTCGGAGCAGCTATTTTCAGTCAGAAAGGAGCAATGCACTGAGTTTCCAGTTAGTTATACTACAGAAGTGTTTGAATGAATAAATGTTATATGGTAGCTTTGAACTTCAGGCGAAATGCTCTGGTTTTAGCAGACTCAGTGGGGTGTTGTAGGAACATGATCTATCCCTGAAAACTGGACTTACCCAAGCAATGGAAACACTGTTAAAATTTTTTGGTTGGTACTGACTGTTGGGATTTTCAGGGACTCCTAATCACAGAAAATACCTATTATTTTGTGGTATTTTTATTTTATATAATGTGAAATGCTGGTTTCTGTATTCAAAAAATTCCAGTCTAAGCACAAATCAAAAAGGCAGATTGGAGAAGCCAAAAGAAATATTAGGAAAACACTTACCAGTGTGAAAGGCTGTATCAGTGGTGGAGCAGAAGCCTATGAGCTCAGCTTTGCTTGGTGTCCCTAACTCAAAATCGCAAGGGGAGAGGCAATAGTGGAAATTTTGCTAGAGATATTTGGAGTTCCTAATGCTTTGCATAATGTGGTGTTTCTCTGCAAGGAGTTGGAGGGTTTTGAGGGACAGCCCTTATGGTCTAGTCCATGGTTCCCAAATTTCTAGTTGTTTCTGAGTATCCCATATAGCTTTAAGAATGTTTGATATTGCCCACTTTGAGGGAGTTACAGTGTTTTTCTGTATAATTCAATGAAAGCTGGTATTAATTGTATTATTAAATTAGAGCTTTTTTCTTTATTGATAGGTGGGTTAGAGCACTGCCAGTACAATAATTGAATTTGTGATATATACATGATATATAGGGATAAGAGTATGTGCTAATGTCATTGGGCTGAGATAAACTTTGTTAAGTTTTATCACACATCTTTACTCTTCACGCTAGCAAGCTCTCAGAGCCATGCCAAGCCTCTGAGAGGAAGAAAGAGGAAGGACTAATTTTATCATCTCATACCATTTTTTGAGAAGTGTTATCCATTGAATCAGAAGTTACAGTACTTTTTGCCGAAAGAGCAAAACCCTCTGGCTACTTTTGATGACCCTTAGGTAATACTTTACTTATATATATAAAAACTCAAAAAAGAGTATTAGTTTAGTGGTCATATTTAGGAGGTAACTTTGCATATGTATTTTTATAAGGCCAGGTGAAAGGTTTTAAAATATAAGTTCAGCTAAATTTATTTTTAACAATTCTGTGGTGCAGCAGCAGCCCAGACACTACGATTTAGACAAGTTCCTGTAATCTCTTAAAGTGCTCTTTTCTTGCCAGTTCATGCTCGTCCTTATGTCTGCCTTGCCACTTAGTTGCAAGATGCCTTGGGTAGGGGATAACATGTTACCTTCTAGTGCATATAATTTGGTGGAAATGTAGAGTCCTGATTCTTTTTTGAAGGGTGTTCACTTTACCGCAGTAGTAGGGTAATAAAAATAGATGAGATACAGTTGACCTCTGTTCATCATGGCCTGGAGCAGTGCAAAAAGCCCAGAAACTTTTCTGTGATGGTTTTGTTGATAAGTAGATGTGTGAGTAAGCAGAATCAATACATCATAAATAAACAAACAAAAATTGTAAGTTTGTAGTGAGTGCTGTCCACTAATGACTGAAGGGCAGACGGAGCATAAATTGTCTTGCATACAGATTCAGAGCTGATGTTCCTATATTGATTTTGATGGGAAGTTCTGTAAGTAGTTTTCTCTGTTGCTGAAACTGTGGAGAGTATGTATATCATTTAGTTGCATACATACTGATTAATCTGTGCTACTAGCTAGTTACATCACCATCAACTGAATTCCTTCTATGTTTAATATTGACCTTTGTGTATTTCTCAGAATTGAGACCTACTGTAAATTTTTCAGATATGTGGAAGTTACATGAAGAATTTAGACTCCTGGTTCAGCAGCCTTTTGAAAGTGTTATCCAGCTGTCTTTTCATGAGTGATTGTATCTGTTGTCATAGAATCACAGAATAAACTGAGTTGGAAGGGACCCATCAGGATCATCAAGTCCAACTCCTGGCCCTGCACAGGACACCCCAAGAGTCACATCGTGTGTCCCAGAGCATTGTCCAAACACTTGTCGAACTCAGACAGGCTTGGTGCTGTGACCACTTCCCTGGGGATTCTGTTACAGTGCTCTGGGTGAAAAACTCAGTCAACCCAGCTTCTAAACTGTACAAATGAGTTTGTGAGTACGTTGTGAAGTGCTTGTGAACGCATTTGGTCGGAAGAGTTGGTTCTGACCAACAAGCCTCCTCTTCAGTTTGGTACATACATGTTGTTTTGGAAGTGGTATTGTTCAGAGCATTTTTAGACTTAAACCCCCTTCCCCCTCAGTACCTTAATATTTCTGGTTTTGTTTCTGGGAGGGTTTTTTGACTGATATTTCATTAATAAAACTATAGTAAATCATTGGATATTTGAATACCTAAAATGAAACTGATCTCTGGCCTTATTTGAATGTACTCTGGACATCAAACTGGCAGTCTCTGACATGTTGCAACTGTTGCATTTGGTTTAAAATGTGTGTGCTCTCCAGCCAAGCACTGTTTTGCTGTAACAATGTTATTAATACCATAAAACTTTCCAAGCCCTTAGTCTATTCTAAAGTTTACTCTTTTTAAAAATCAGATTTAAAATCAGATGAGAAGCGTGAGAATGTCGTTTTGTCTTTCATGCTGTTCCTGGAAGACAGGTAAAAAAAAGGCATCTGACTGAAATGGAAGGTGGGCAGAGTGAGAAGGGGGGCACCTCTGGTGAAGCCTTTTCTCCCTACAGCAGTCTCCTTGCTATGCTGTATGGGCTTTTTCTCTTTGGGACCTTGGCAAAATTGTGGCAGTGATCAGTACGACAAATTACAGGCCAAATGTTTTGTAGAACTGCCAAAAGTTTGCAGCTCTTCCAGCAACTGTGAATCAGCCCTGCACCCTATTTGTACACTTGCAAGTAAAATCTGCTTCCCAGAAGCGCTGTGCTGGTCTGCAGAACCCCTGTACGTAAGATTTATGCACAGGCAATGAACTTTGCCATGCAAATAATGTGAAGTCTCAGAGACATTTTATGCAGCTATGAAAATGTACGTGATGCTGGTGATATCCCAGTAAGACATGAATAAAGTGCTGAGACCTTGTCAAAGCATGGATGCATACATTCTGGCAGTGTGACAGTTTTGAATGTAGGGGTTATTAGTTTCTCTTTGATAACACAATGTGTTAAGTTGTGCAGAAACAGAAAGTTCATAGTTTCTCCTGGAGCAGCTTATGCTGTAAAATAAGAAAATTTAACTCACTTTTGGAGTTGGATAACCTGTGTATCAAGCTAGATGTGGCCTGCAAAAGCTGTGGAAAATGTGTAACAAAATAAAAATTATACTTTTCAGGACAGAAGTATGCAAAAGAAATAAGTTATGTGTTATTGCAACTTTGAAAAATGTATTTGATGGCCTTTGGGGAAGCAGTAGTCTAACTGAGGAGTTAAGGGATAGTGTTTTTATCCACATGAGTCAGCAGAGAAAGAGGCTGAAGCTTGTGTGCCAAACCAAGGAACATGTAAATATGATGGATGGTCCACAAAGTGAAGCCACTTTGTAATAGACCAGTTAGTACAAATAAGGAAGATAATTTTTTCAGCAGGCTTTATTTAAATAAAAGTTTCAAAATGTTGAAACAGTACATAAGGTATTCCTGACCCTGATTACATTATTGTCTGAAATTTTAGTGAGCTGTGAGATAATGTGTAATAACTTTGTTATAATCTTGCATGCTGTGAACTGGTCTTACAAGTTTTTACATACTTATTTGTCCTGGATCTACTTGTGATACAGCATGTTATCTCCTCTTCCTTCTTATTGCCTTTGTTTCCATTCACATAATTCCTTCAAACAAATGAGCATGTCAGTAATGGAAATGATGGGATGAGCATTCACTCATAATTCAGGTACAAAATCTTCTTATAAAATGAATAATCCAGCCTTTTATATCAGTGGTGCCAGAAGAGGCCTTTGTCTGCTTTAGATTTACACATAGTGATACATAGATTTTATCTGTCTCAGGTAGTAATGAAACTTGTTAGCAAAATAATCTGAGTCTGAAGAATCTTGAGTATAGTCATCTCCACAGCATTCCTAAGAGGACGTGTAATGGATGGAGATTTCTCCATGTTGCCCAGAAGTATAGCACAAGCGTTATGGTTTTAATCTCACAGTTTTGCAGTGAAGGTATCAGTATCCTCGTTTTCACAGTGGGGAGACAGGGGCTGAGATCAAGACTACTAAAGTAAGGTTTCTGCCTTAATTAGAGATACCTCTTTCTGTCTTGCTGCTTCTTCCTCATCTGTCAATCACTTTTTTTACTGTTGTAAAAAAGGGCTTCTCATCATCACGTTTCTTTTTCTTTATTGTAGCTTAGCTTTTGCAGGCTATTGGGTTTATTGTTTGGCTGGGAGGTTTTTTCCTGTTTCAATTCTACAACCACTTTATTGTGGGGATGCTTTCCTTCAGTTGTAGTAGATAAATAGGAATGCAGGGCCTCTGTTTTGCTGCCTTCTCAACACTGGCACTTTTTCTGTAGAGGTATGGATCTATAAAACCAGGCTTCCAGACTGTCAAAGCAGAGTCAGTAGTTGGAAGCTGGGCTGCTTCTCTGAATTACTAGTTGGGAGCACCATCAACTTTACCATTTCAGTGAAAAAATTACCATTGAGGGGTATGCTGTGTGCATGTACTTGGAACGTCTCCAGTATTGAGCCTACCTGTGTATGAATAAATTTAGGCTATCAAAGGGGTAGAAGAGTTGGATGTGCAAATCCCTCTGAAATGTAGAGCAAATTGTTCTTGAGCACCTTTGAAAGTGACTGTCCTAACTTACAGTTTTGTATATCATGTATAGTCCCATGAGTGCAGTTAATATGGCAGAAGATAAGAGCAGACAAAATGTAAAGTCAAAATGTTTGCTGTTTGATTGTTCATGCACTAAATTCAGAGGAAAGGGGACTTCCATTTGGGTTAATCATTGGAAGAAACAGAACATCTAATTTTACGTTCTCAGGGCCTCGTCTCTGTTACTAGCAGGCGAAAGGCTGAGGATCCTGCAGCTGGAGTGGTGTGAAGAGGGAGCAAGTACAGCTGGTGTGTGCTGTGGAGCAGCTGTGCAGCGCCGCAGAGCCCGATAGCCCAACACCTGAGCGTGTTTATAAAACAGATGCAGTGAGGTTGTGTTGGTGTTGCCTGCCTGGCAAACTACTATCCTGTGGTTTACACAAGGCTGTCCCTGGTTTTGAAAAAGCCACAGAGTCACTACACTGGATATGCTGACAGGGCTTGGGGTTTAGCATGTTGTTCTTCAGGATTGATCCCACTTGGGATAAATTTGATTATAGCAACTGGGGCTTTATGAGTTTGAGGAAGAGAGCTTCTGGGGAAATTAGAAGGAGGTGTGAGTTTAGCTATTCATCGTTCCTTTGCAAAATTATTCACTGTTTATTGTGTTTGGAGCTCAAATGAAGTGGAGAAAGGACTCAACATACCCATTACCATCCTTTCTCAGTGAAGAAGCGGCATTCTGTTCGATTTCCTGGTACTGTGTGTAGTATTGAGCTCCCTGATCAGCATAAATCTAACATGTAGACTTGTAAGTGTAGTAAGGCTTTTTAGTTACATTTCTTTCATCCAGAAGGTATTGTGCAGATGCTACAGAAAAAGTGCTGAAACATGGATTGCTAAGGTCCAGCGTACTAAAAGTACTCAGTGATGGGAATATTAATTATGTGGTATTACATGAAGCTGAAGGCACTGGAGTGCAAAGGTGGTGAACTTAGAGCTTCAGTTATTTCGTTTTTGTCTGTTTGTGAGAATGTACTTTAAACTCGCAACTTACACATTTCTGTATGACTCTCTAAAATTTAATATTGCCTTTGCAGTATACTGCTCAGTGATCTACAGCAAGAAACCAGTGCCCTTAAAATAGTCTTATGGATTTGCTTCATTTTTCAAATGTACGTGGCTCATGAACTTCAATTAGAATAGCATCTTAAGCGAGTATGTTAATAGCTTTGTTTCATACTGGAGGTGTAAAATACTGTGACACCTTTGACCTCAGAGAAGCTACTATTTTCTTGCTTTAGGCAAATATGAAAAGTCATGGTGCCCAGATACAACCAATTCTCTTCAAATTCTCCTGGTGTCACAGATTTACCTTCCTGGATAAGTAACATTGATTAAGGATAAACTTTGTTAAGACAGAATACTTCGAATATATACTGGAATTGAATGAATACTAGATGAATACAGATTTGTTTATGAATATTGTTGTCAGGTCCACTGTACAGTGTGAGATCCTATCAGGCATCATCACTTTATACTTAAAGTTAACATTTGTGTCCTCACTTCTTAAAATACGAATGTAGTATGTTAGATGTTCATCTCAAGGCAGCAGAAAAGAGTGCATACTCAGGACTCTGGGTACCCAGCTGTCCTGAAAGTATCCCTGCTTACAAACCAGATTCTGAGTAAGAGCCATAACCAAAGAACCCAACTAGGTAACTCCTTTGTGTCTCAAAATGCCATCTGCCCTGGAGCTCACATCCCAGGACTTGCATTTTCAAACCCACGGGCTCAATGCTCTTTTCTTTTAACCCTGCTATTCTAAGGGATACTACTTTTCCAGTTCCGCTTCTCTCTCGTGCCTTACTCTCTCAGTGGTATTTGTAATCTCTGTTTCATTGGTTGCTATTAGCATCTCCTCACTTGAAAAGTACCTCACTTCTGCTCTTAGCAGAATTAAAAAATTGTGGTGACAAGATGCATTTACCAAATCTCCTAGTCTGACTTAAAAAAAAAAATTGGCTCAGAATAACTGGAATAAATGGGAATGTAAAGGGATTAAACAAATTATCTTCATTTATTCAGGTATATATGTCCAACTCATTCTGGATTTTTTTTCCCTGTTAAGAATCTAGGAATGAAGATGCCATGCTCTAGCATTTGCATATTCTCTTGTTCTCTTTTTTTCCCCTGGAGAAAGTGAGACTAGTAGCAGCTTTAGTTACATTTAACATATTTAATCATTAGAAAGCTTAATTTGAAGACCTACTTGTTACACTCTGTTTCCCAGTGGTTCCATCCACATGTGAGACAGGTATAATGGATAAAACACTTTTAGGCAGTGAATACGTGTCACAGGAAGAGGTTATGTTGGTTGGAAGATGTTGGGCAGCCTCCCTTTTAGGGCTGTCTGAAACATAATTATGTGACAGCAGATACAGGAACAAAATATGTTACTGAGAAAGAACAAAAGCAAATTCGCTCAGGTATTTCAAGGCCAAGGCAATTCAGTTGAGTTATTATTGGCTCCTATTAACATGCTTGAAAAAAATAATGTTCTTTGCTTCAGCTGGGTGGCCCTCAGAAAGGGGAGAGATTCTTTCCTGCCTTTTGAAATCATCAAAGTATATGAGAGTAATCATTTCCAAAGTTATCTCTCTGTTGAAAGGCCTCACTGTTCAGGATAAGCCAGGGTAAACAAAGGACAAATAGGAAGTGACTTTTTAAAAGTATGGATTTGAACCTGCGAGGTGCTGAGTGTCTCCAGTGAAATGCTGAGCTTGCTTGATTTCCAGTACATTTATGGTTCTTGGTTCCTGACAGGATCAGGTCCTAAGATTAGATCTACCCTCTGAAGTAAAATTAGATTACTGCTGTCAGCTTTTTTTGACTACCAATATTGCTTGCAGTGCATATCATCAGAGCTCTGTATGTACACAGACATGTACAGCACTTGAGTAAAGATAGAAGCTGATACAGGGACTTTCACATTTTCATTGTTTGTCAGCTGTACTAATTAGAACTCTGATATGAAAATGAGACATCAAGAGGGTGAAGGAAAATACCAGATGCTTACTGGCAAAAGGAAGATCCTTCTTCAGTTTTGCTGTCATGTTTAGGAGCATTCTTACATGTTTTTTCCCTTATGTAGAGTAAAATAATGCCAAATTTATGTAGTACTTTTCATCAGTAGATTCCTAGATGGATATCAATTTGATGAATGTATTGCATATGCAATCAAGACCTTTGGGCAAAGAAGCATGTACTGCTGTAGTTCCTCACTTTCAAGAGAATTGCAAAGCCCTTCACATTTAGCTTTGTTGACTTTCACTGGAGCCCTTCATATTGTATGGGGGTCTCAATACACCGTGTTGTGCATGGAGATTGAGAGGTTGTAAAGGATGTTTGAATTAGATTCCTCCTCTCCCACTAGTACATTCTTTACTGTCCCTACGAGGTTAATTTGCTACCAATGACTGCACTGTTGGCATTATTTGAACTAAGGGTGGGTATAATGAGACTTCACTGCTAGTCATGCTTAAGGGGAAAACTGTTTCTTCACAGTAACTTCAAGAAGTTACACAAGAAAATCTATATGCTCTAAGCATGAACTGAGAAATGTAGATACTATAGTCAGACTGATTCAGTCCTCTCATAATTTGTTGCTCTTATGATTGGAAAGTGGCTAAAATTTTTGCATTCGGTTATTGCAGCATGTAGAAATAAAACTCTTATCTGAATTCATACTGAAGTTTTTAATGGCATGACAGATATGAGGGATGGTTCCTTTTTTTTTTTTCCAAAATACTAAATCTATGCTTGTATAGAAGCCTTGGACCACCTTGATTCAAAGGGACTTTGACTATATTTTATCTTTCCCAGGGTTTGTGTGTTGCTCTGTTGTCTGCGGTTTGAGTAGAACTTGTGTGTTCGTTGGCCCTGCCAGTATATGGATTATAAACAAATTGGAGGCAAAGGGGAGGAAAAAGAAACAGTGCTTAATTCTACCAAAGCTCCTGCCTCAGGCTTCAGTGCTCAAAGTTTCATCAAACAGGTTCTTCTACCTCTATTTCCTCATTCCTCTTAAGGAGAGTCAAGCTGACCATGTTTAATTAATCACAAAGCTTCAGAGCCTTCCTTGTGCTCCAGAAAAACAGTGTCTCCTTGCCCCTGGACCAACAGTTCCCAGGAAAAGTATCTAAAGTACAGATCCTGAGCTATGATTCTTTGGGGTGGGGGGTTGTTTCCTATGGCAGATTTTTTTTGCTTGGTGTGTGGTGACACCTTCTGGGAGGCCACAGGGAGACTAAATCAAATTTAGTGAGCAAGAAAAGAAGTTACTCCTTTGTTTGGGGAGGCTGTCTCCTGTCAAGCCTGGGGAGCCTTGTTTCCCATTGTGCAATGATGCAAATCACCTGGGAAATTATGCAAGTGAAAGGCCTGGGAAATACAGCATATTCTTTAATATACAGTAATCTTTGGAGGATAATATCACATAATCATGACATCACCATGTGGGATAAGACAGTATTTTGTAACCAGTGTTTGTCCCCTTACCAAAAGGATGATCGTAATATTGAAAAGCAGTGCCCAAATGGGAGCTATGTTGGTAGTTGCATTTCTAACCTCTTTTAGGTTATAGACTTCCTGTTACATCTTCTTGATCCCAAGTATGTGGTGTACAGGACTTCCCTAAAGAGTACTGATAAGGGTAACTTCCTCTGAAACATTTGCAGACTGTCCTTTGAATCTCTTGGTTCTCAGAGTAAAAATAAATGTGCTTCAGACTGCCTACTCTGAGAAAAGACCAGACAAAATCTTTCTCTTCACTGTACAGATCATGTCAAAATTAGATGAATATTAGTGATTAATTTTGAAACAGAAGATTCAGAAGGTCTTCAGAAACAGAAGGTCTTTCCTGCAGCCAGACCTGTACGGATCAAAAGTTGGGAAAGATCTGTTTTGTATAAGTAACTCCATGATATTTTTGACTTGCAGACTCAGCTTCAAAAGGGCAGTCCAGAAGCCTATAGAGCTTTATAAGTACCTTATGCTCGTTTTGAACATTAGGGCTAAATGTTCCTGTTGTCCCTCTCCCTGCTCCTTCCCCCCGCTTCCCCCACTTCTCCCTGCCCTGTTTCAAAGAACAGAGAGAGACAGTAAATATCCATAGCATCTGTGGAATAAAGGATGAGTGAAGAGGTACACTCTCTGCAACTCCTATTCCTCTTTTAGCTCATGAAGATGATCACTGTGTAGTGATAATTTGGTTAGTTTGGATTGGGTCACTGTTGGCTGTGAAGCCCCTCTCTGTGAGATAGGTCAGTTGAAGGCCTCATGGGGAAGTCTTACATGGGAGAAGATCTCCTGCAAGGTAACATGGAGCACAAGAATGGACTGTTGCTTGGAGAGTTTTTGAAACCCATGTATCTATCTTGAGATCTGACTGGGAACTGAGTGCTTCTTCTCTTACATGAAGATGGTAAAGCTCCATCCCTCACCTGCTTGTTTTCTGCTGGAAGGCGTGAATCAAAGCTTTCCAGGATTGGTCCCACTAGGTGGTGTTTCCTGAGTGGGGAGAGGAGGAGGAGGAAAACTGGGATGATAATTGCAAAAAAAATACATAATATCTGAAATACCTCAGTATTACTCCAGAGAAATGTGTGTCGCTGATAAATGAGCTTTGATATTGTTGTCAAAATGCTCATAACAAGCTTTTATCATCACAGGCCATGTACAATCCACTGGGGTCTTATGAGCCAATCTCTGTATAGTGTGATTCCATAACCTGGCTAGAGGAGTATGCTCACAACATGTAGTGAAAGGTTATTAGGGTATACCAAAATTATTCCATACCGGATGGTTTATAAAATTTGCTTATATAGAGAACGGTGTCTTTGACATCAAGGCCGTAGTATGTTAACTACAAAATTGTGTAGGCTCTTCTAATACCTCCAATCCCAATTGATACCTCATCCTTGGGTGATAATGCATCCAAACATGGGCCAAATAAATGCTGAGGAGCATTAGGCCACTGCTGTGTCCTTGCTGCTCTGGTCATTCAGTAGTTGCCCACTAGGAGGTTTCTTGCACCTTGGCTCAGTGTGTTTTGTGGGGGTTACTGGAAGATTTCCTCACTGCAGACCTCTGACAGGAGCATGGCGGTTCCTGTTTTCCGTCTGAGGCTGCCAGAGGTAGCGGTTATGAGTACAATATGGATAGAAAACTAGTTTTTTCCCAGCTGGTGTGTGTGATCATCGACTGCTTTGATTAACCAGTTCTGGGGCTTAAAGTGAGACATTGTTTTTTCCATTCTTTGTAAGTGTTTTTGGCAAGGGGTGGAGAAAATAGTCATAGCTCTCTTTTCTCTCTGAGTTTGTTTTGTTTTCTGCTCTTTGTGCTCAAGAACAAAATGAAATGATTTGCAAGTAAACTAAATATTAAAACTAAAATGTACTTTATATTCCCTCCTCACAGAGTGTACAGGAGGATAAATAGGGACAGATCATATTGGGAAAATATTACTTTTCTCCCGCTCCTTAAAATAAAGCAATCCCTCCATTATTGAAGTTTTCTGCAAGTAAACCACAAGCAGACATACTAAATGCAGCCAGCTACAGGATGATAGCCTTGTTTTTGTTGTTGTTGGGCTTTGGGGGTTTTTAACTGCAGATTTAGCCATTACAAATTGAACCGCTAAAAACACATCAGTGTTATTTTGAAAATTCACAGCAGATTCAGCTCAGACCAGGAAGTGAGGTGTTGTCCTTTTAAAGCCTGATATACTGAAAAGGGTATTTCTGACGCATGACCTTCAGTGAACAGGAATTCCTCTACTCAAAATCTCATCCTTACCATGAACTTCACTGCCACAATTCATCCTCTCACAGCTGTGTGGAAAGTGACATATTGTGGAAAAAAAAGCCCCAAGTATGAGAGATTTTCTCATATTTTCTAAAATAAATAACAAGTGCTTGCAAAATATAGAGCAAGAGTTTTTGCTGAAATGTTTTGTGTGAAAATAAATGTGATTTTAAGTTGCAACTTTTTTTTTTTTAGTAGAGTTCATTAGCTGTTAACTAAATAACTGATCAGATTTTAAAATCTGTTTAACTATCAAATTATAAGTATTACAATAGAAACTACTGGGGCCTAGGTTTTTGAAAATCTGGTTTGAATTTTGAGTGGTGAATATTTGAAGCTCCACAGTGAAAAAAATCTGGCTCTGCATGCACTTTTTGTATATGTTTGCTTTCACTCTTTTTTTCCATTTTCTTTCGTGCGCACGCTCTCTCTGCCTCTCTCTGCCTTCAATTTAAAGGCAGTGAAAGAACACCTAGTAACTGGCCAGTTTGAGAACTAGGCAAAAGTGGTTTGTGAGCACAGCAGGTATGATGCCATGCTCAGGTGTGGTGGAGTGAATGAGCAGTAACAATTCTGTGCAGATACTGAATATCGCTGCAGTTAAATGCATGCAAAAATACAGCCTTTTTGCCAGAGATACAGACTGTGGAAGGCATTGAATTGAAGGCTCTTTGGAGTAGGAGAGGGGAAGTATCTGGCAGGCATCTTTTTTAGGACTCTGCACTTTGAGAATTTGCCAGTTCCTGCTGTTTAACAGCCCAGATTTGCTAACCTCCGGGACATACAGCAAGGCCTACTTTTTTCTTCTAGTTCTTTGTGGAAGTGGGTGTTGGCTAGAGCTAGATAAGGATGAAGACGGGATATGTTGCCGAGATTGCTCTGTTTTTGCTTTTGCTTTTGTTTTGTTTGCTGGATTATTTTATTTAACCTGAGGCAATTTATTTCTAGTGTTTAATTTTAAAAGCTTGCAAGTGACAGAGGGAGCACTGAGCAATGTTCCATTGTTTGAGCAGGAAAATGAATAAATAATAGTTTTGTAACTCAAATTCCCTATAAAAGTACTGCAGCTGCTAATTATGTAAAACTCTTATTATTTTTATCTAGAGGATGTGGTAAATGTGTAAGAAATTTTTCCTCTAAGGAAAATTATTTCCCAAAACCAAGTGAATACAGTGGATTCTAATAAATGTAACTAATGAACTAAAAATCCTGCGGAACTTCCAGGTGCATCAGGAGAAGAGAGTATGGCACAGGTGCCATAGTAGAGCCATCAGTGGAGGTCTTTGATCGCAGGCAAGTTTTTACCTTCATTCATAGACTGGAGATGAAGTAGAAATCAAAGAAAGGGCTTGTACAGTCATATACCTGGAGAGACAGTACTATGCCCTCTGTGAGAAACATGTAATCATAGTGTCAGACAGTACTCATTTCTAGTTGCTAAAGAGAGTTACTCCTATTTGAGTTCAATATTATGTCATTGTAGTTAATAAACTTCTGACAGCTAGTTTTACCCAAATTGTTTTAAAAAATAATTAAAAATTAATCGGTTGAGGAACAGAGCTAAATAGTATTTTAAAATGTTGAAAAAAGAAAGTTTGTGATGTCTCAATACCAAAATTTATGAACAGATATAAACCTTACTTTAAAAAGTCTGCATAATATGACTTTGCAGAAAATGTTCTAGCTTAATTATAGTAATGTGCCTCGAATTTTCCAATGGGGTCATTTATTTTGAGTATATGTCTCGTCTCCTATTACTGTAACTACGAATAAGCCTGTTGTTGGGTATGTGTTGTCTAAACGTTGCACGTAACTTTCCTGGAATTTGTAAAGCTATTCTGTTTGACATTAGTTGGCATACCTTGTTTGCAACCCTTGTAATCCAAAAATAAAATATTTATGTGTCTCTAGTAGCAAAGTACGAAGTACCATATTAAGAACATCCATATACGGGCCTGGCTCTGTAAGATGCTGACTGTTGTCGATTCCCCCTAGCTCAGCAATTGCATTTACGTGTGTTTTAAAACCTGGTGGAACTACTCTGAAGCTACAACCCTGAAACCAGAATCTTCGTCTGGCTTGGCTGTACAAGGCAGACAGAGACTGAGCTTGGTTTGGGTGCCATTGCAGTTGAGGCGCCGCTGTTGCAAGTAGATATGGACAGAGATGTTGGCTGGTGTGGTCTGGCAGCTGGGAGCAGCTACTGGATCATCAGGGCGAGCGGAGCTATTGGAAGGATGCTGGAGCTTTCAGAAAAATGTATAGAAGGGAAAGGTGTTCCACTTCTCAGAAACGAGACTACCTTCTGGCCATGCCCAGGGCCTTGAGGGAGTTGCCTGGCAGGCTGGACAAGGAGGCACTGGCCAGGCACCTAGAGATTTACTCACAGCAGGTGTGTGATCCTCCAGGTTCCTGGCTGTAGGAGAGCTGTGCTGATTGATAGGCACCTAAATTACAAATATTGCACTTAATCTGTGTTTTATTTGCTTTATTTTGATGTCCAATTGGATACTTGTTTTTATGCCTAGATGAAGATTGTATTTTTTTCTATGAGTCTTTTTTTCTTGTGTGAGAAAGTGAAGGAGGTGTCGGGATGGCTGGTGAGCTTTCAACCTATCTAAGGCTTCTGAGATATGTTGAGGATTTTCTTCCAAGAAGAATACTGTGCCAGCCATATGGTCTGTCAAATAGTATTTTACTTGTTAGTGCAGTGAGATTTGTTTACGTATATCTTTTCCCATCCTACCTACTTTTTTTTCTCTAATTTAAATCATTTCACTGTGGGATAACAGTAACAACAAATCCTCTAAGAATTAAGCCAACTTCGTGCCTCGGGGTTAGCAAATCAGGTGCAGAGGTAGCAGGGGAATCTAAAATGCCTCTCAGTGCTACTCATCCATAGCCAGAGGTTTAGAGGGAATAAAGCATAGCTGGATTGGAGTTTGTCGTGCCCTTTACTTTCATCTTGTTTTATAATTTTTAGCATGGAAAGGCTGAATACAGATAGAAGAGAAATAAGATGAATGTTGCATGTGTTATTTTTGTGTCATGGCAAATTGACCACTTGATATTCTATCATGGCACCAGAAAAAGTAAATTTTTTACTGAACATTGAGCTGTACTGTGACACTGTGCTTTACTTAGAGACAGGCAGCCATTTATCTTATATTTTGTTTAGTATCTTTATATGGGAATTGGTGGAAAATAAGGAATCATATTAACCCTGTATGAAATTTGGGTTAATAGTTATAGTGATTCAAAACTAGTTTAGGCTTTGAAGGTGCAACCAGAGTGCTGCCAAACAGACTCTTCCTCTAACTGCACCAGGATATCTGCCTTTATAAGGGCTTAGAGGAACTCTGAGAGGAAGTCTTGCCGTGGTAGGGGCTGCGGAATCCATCCCATAGGAAACCAGTGAGAGGAAACACAGGGGTGGCTGCAGTCTGGAATACTCCTGTTGCAAATCACAAGTGGGAACTAATGCAGTGAGGAAGCACAGCCGGCATCTCTCCTGGTCTCTGGGAAGACATAATGCAATTATCTGGCAGTGGGGCATGATAGTCAACCTATCCCTTGGTCCTTTTGTGGCTCTGGGGAGCAAAGTGGTGTGGGAAGATAGGAAAGGGAGAGGCCATTTCAGGACATACAGCCTACAGACCTGTCTGGAACTTCTTATAGGAATGAACATTTTAGTATTTTGGTCCAGCCTGATGCTAGTTGTTGAGGAACTCTACAGCCTGCTCTCTGTCCTTCCTGACTGATTGTCCTTGTGAGAGCACTTGTTTCTGGGGATATGATTTCTTGAAGATTAACCTTTTTCCATTTAGCTTTCCAAATTTGCTTTTGATGGAGATGTATGAGCTTTAAGTATTATTTTCACTTTTGTTCAAAGCTTTCCTGGAACAAGCCTTTGCAATGGCCTCTTGGACTATTTTAAACTTTGCTTTTTCAAAAAGTGAAAACAATTGAAAAATAAGCCTTATAAAGTTGTATTCATCTGCTTTTTGGCAAATAAGAACTGATTTTTGTGAAAAAACCTGCAGATAGAATTTGAGCAAGATATTAGCAAACACATTTATTTATATTTTTCATTGTAAAGATTACTGCAACACTGCTAACTCCAGATTTTCAAAAAGTCTTAGGAACCTAGGAGAAGGGTACTGACCAATACACTTATTAAAAATGAATGTTTAATCTCTAGACGAGCAAAAATACGTATTTTCTATGTATAGCAAATTTCAAAGCCAAATAGCACACGCTATAGAATTTTATGTATTGTGTGGCTTTGATTCACGTGAATGCTAATGCTCTGCTTCTTTCCACTGCTTCATTTCTGCCAAGAACTGTTGTAGCTTTTAAAGCCTTTCAGCAATATAAAACTGGAAGGAAGAGATTCTTTGATTTGCAAGGCCTGAATAACAAAGTATTGGTGTATTTTATATTTTCTTTAATACATGGATCTATATATTTTTAATTCATATTTTCTTGGGTTGAGAAATATTGGTTGTATAGCACTGACACTATTTTGGAGGGTTACAATTTTAGTTGGTTCTTGTCTTTGTTTCTTTTAATGTAGCCATCCTAAAATTGTGCCTAGAAAACTTCATACCACGTTGCAGGATAATGTTATCAATGTGACCACTGGTCAGTGAGCCCAGCCAATGTGACCAAGCTACATGATGAATGTATATGCTATATGGGTTCGGTCGTCTGTAAAATACGAAATTATGTACAGTGTGTATTATTTTAATTAAAATATACAGGCAGTATCTAACCAAATTGAGTACTTCCATGCATGTGATTATATTTTCCTTAAGTTTTTGTCTTTAGCAGGAGACTGGAGAGACACAAAACTTTCCTTGGTTAGGTGGTTCAGCAGTTGTGGTTAGATACTAGTGTGTAGAATACCTCATTTGTCAGCAGCCTAGAGAGTGCAGGAATCCTTGTCAGTTTTTCCTGACACACTTTGGTTCATGTGTAAAATGCCATACATGTGTCAGGAATCCTTGTCAGTTTTTCCTGACACACTTTGGTTCATGTGTAAAATGCCATACATGTGTCAGGAATCCTTGTCAGTTTTTCCTGACACACTTTGGTTCATGTGTAAAATGCCATACATGTGTCATGTTGTATAGCTGGTCAAATGCTGGGGTGTGTGCCAAAGATGAATTTTACCTGGAAGATAGCCTGATAAATCATTAGTGTTTTTTCCGTTGTCCCTGGAATGAAGCTATAAATTTCTTGGCAGTCAAGGTTACCTGGAGACTAATATAAAGGTTGCTAGTGTAAAGGTAGCTTGCTTTGTTCCTTCACATCTGTGAGTGTGCCAAAATGCAAGGCTAATGGTTTGCATTCCCAAGTTCAGGAGAACGACAGATCAGCAAACTGGTGACCTGTAGTCTATCCTATTTGTTCCATCTGGTCAGGACTTTTTTCTTAATCCAATTCTTATTTTGGAAATACTGATCTGTTGCAGTTTTTTCAGTAGAGTATAGCTGTTTTCACGTAATTTACACAGGAGAAATATTTCTGAGGTCCTGGGTGGAATGACCATTCCCAGCCAGCTGCTCGTGATGGGAGTGGTTCAATGGCATGCATGAGAGCACTTCCAAGGCCATGTTTCTTTGCCGACTGTGGGGTCCTGTGTCATGTCTTAGTAGCCCAACCATGTTACTGTTTGGGGGCAGATCTCTCCTCCTCCTCAAGACTATTGGTTTCATTTTAATGCACAGTTAAAAAAAAAAAAAGTTGTAAAAAGCATTTCACAAAAAGAAGTGAATGACATTACATCTTCCTTTTTTTTTCTTTTTTTGTTCATAGTTTAACTTGAAAGAAAGTGGAAAAGGAGTTTAATTTATAAAAGTTGAGCAGTACCCAGGTCTCGCATATCCTTGATCACTCTTATCTGTTCCAAGCACATATTAGCAAAGAAAAAGATCTGATCTATTTCATCACATCAGATGATGTTAATGCATTCTTGACTTTCTCCATGATGTGAGATAGATTGACTTCTCTGACACTGGAATATGCAGAAGAGAAGAGGTGGAAAACAAAACCGTGAAGGTGGGTGGAGTAACTATAAAGAAAAAAGAAGATGGGTATTTTCCCTTCAGAACAAAGTTTCATGAAAGTATTAAAAATTCTCTTCAAGTTGTAGAAGTCACTGATGTGATGCTTTTAGTCTTATGAACTGGAATGTCTAGTTGCTGCCTATGTGAGATTTATTCATCCCTAGCAATTTAAGGAAGGGAAACACTTAAATTCTAAGATGTCAAATATTGCAATTTTTGCTGTTATTTATATGTGTGATGTTACTATCTGGGGGCTGAAAATCCATTACCTTAGTGTTATACAAACAGTAACAAGTTAGAATTCTTGCTTATATTATTCTATTGTGTGATGGACACAACAGATGTCAAGGACAGCAGGTTCAGATGAATTTTGAGATGAATTTAGCTTTTTGCACAGAAGTCAGATGTCTGCATGAGAAATAGAGGTCAGAGCTTTACGTCAGACAGCCAAATACTACAGTCATTGGCGAGTTTTTCATTGGGTGCTGGAGGCAAACTTGTATTCTCCTGGATTATGTATTGATACAATTAATGTTTACACATCTCCTGTAATTTAGTCTCTTTGAATTTAGTCATTGAAAGTGTGTGGCCATGATGACTGAGCATAACCTTACACACTCTTAACATGTAGTCCTTGCTTTTAGGAGCTTGAAACTCTAGGTGTGCTCTTGGAAGGACCCATTTTCCAGTCCTGTACAGGTTTTACAGGTTGGTTGTAAAACTTGGATGAGAGAGGGAAGAGGATTAATTTCTTCCATGGATATAGCTAAAGATGGATTACTTGTTCAGCAGTTCAGTGCTCTCTTGTGCAGATATACTAAAACCAAACTGGAGAAAATCATTAAAAATTTCCAGCAGCACAGTCAGATATCTGAATTTTACTTATGAAGATCGTAACAAACATTTGTAGCCTAATAAGCGTTGTTTCATAAGAGGTCCTAGTTGAGGCTTTGGGTTTTTGATATTCTTACTAAGAGACGTGTCTACAGAAAAACAACAGTGGTCATAGGCATAATGCCTGCAGAAAAGGGATGTCTTATAAATAATCCTTGGCATTTATGTTCCAGTTAAGCTAATCAAATTTTCTTTTCAAATACTACTGAGAGCAGAGATGAGTCCCTATAATGAAATGGCAGGAAAAAGCTCTTTGTTCTCTGATTTAAGCTTCTATATGTAACGCTACCTAATTTTGAATTTAACCTAGAAGTAATTATTTTTACATTAGAGTGTAATTTAATTTTGCTGGAGTCCCATACTTGTGTGCCTAAAGTAGATACTTTTAGAAAACAGTGACCTCTAGAAGTTTGCTACATCCTTAAATAATTTAAAATTCTAATAATTTTGAAGCTGCCAGTCTAGTACCTTTTACAATTGTGACTCAGCTTCTTGAGACATTTTCTTTCTTTTTTTTTAAGCCAATTGCTATCTTTTAAGATAGTGTTGTTCACACTAGAGATTGGGTTAATTTCTTCTTCAATTTGCATCTTTTATCAATGAAGGGAATCTCCAACACTGTTGCTGGCATGTGAAAGGGTAACACCATCTGTTCACCTTGAGAATCTGAATTGTATTGCTTTATGTCCAGCCTGTGGTTGTGACTTTTCTCCTGGTTTCCTTTAAAATTCTAGGTGGTGACTCTGATGTCCACCCATGCTGTGGATTTTGTTATTAAGCAGCAGTGTGTAATGATAATAACAAACATAAATGCACAAATAACTTTCAAAAAGTAGACTGATTTGGAATTTTACTGATAATAATGAGTAATATGCCTCAGTGCATGTGTGTAGCAGATTATGAGTTCAGTTGAATCATAGGATAATCTTGCCCAAGGAAGGCTACTGCGAAGAACACAGCAACCAGATACCATTGTATTTCTTCAAAGGGAAGTTATTTATTTCTTAGGGACGCTGCGTAAAGCATGTAGTGCTTCCTGTGCTCCTGCTCCAATCCTCTCCTCTTTCATTCTATCCCCAGATCAAGTGTGTTGCTTGTAAGCTGTTTCTTTTGTTTTGTGTTCACCTCTTCTTCCCTGTTTCACTGTGTTCCAGCAAAACCTCTGTCACAGTATTCTAAAACTATCCTAAAATACTTTTACTTTCTTCAAGGTCTTTTGTGAAGCTAGCCTGTGAGGAGCAGAGCTGGTGAAAGTGTGTATGCTGCAATAGATAGTCCATGGAACATGTGATGTAGGATACATCTGTGAAAATTGTGTTAAATTTTTAGGATGGCAAAGCTGTAAATGCAGGTTCTAAATTCCTGGTGAGGTAGGAATCAAAAAATACTAGTGTTGTATTCTGAACTATTTTGGCAGGAATTTCCTGTAAAAGTATGGCTTCACAGACACCCCATTAATTTGAATTTGACTTTTTAAATAAGAACAATATTAAGTGAAATTCTGTTTTCAGTGAAATGAATAGCAAAGTTTCAAGAAATTCTTTTGATTAGTGGCAGCTTTGCTGAACTTCGGTGGAACCAAAGGATCTCACTCTTCATTTTTACCACTTTTCATATGGAAGGATTCCACAATGATTGTTAATAGATATGCTGAGGTATTGGTGAGATACATTCTTTTGTGCTAGAAGGTATAACCTAGTAGCCCACATAAATATCTAGAATAATTTTTAAAATACTCCTAATTTCCTGTCTTGAAACTTATGTGAGATGCTTTAAGCAGAGTTCTTCAGCTATTTCCCCTTTATATCAAAGAACAGCATCCGAGTCCTGCCAATACAAACAAATGAGAACTTTAATTATCAGACTTCTTATTCTTCTCAAATAACATCTGCAGCAGTATGGTAGACAATGAATTTGATGTGTAATTTCCACTGAGTTATTAGGAACTTCAGGATTCCATAGGAGAAGGTACCAGAGGTGTAAACAGAAAGAAAGGATCCTGAAGCTTGAGACAAAAATTCTCTGATACAAATTGCTTTTGCTGTCTGTGTGCTTTAACTAAGCAGAGCTGAAACAAAAAGATTTTGGTTTTGTGCTATTTGGTGCTCTTGTCCCTGGATTCCCTTCACCAGTCTGAACTCGTGGTTCTTTGGGAAGCAAACACAGCTGAAAGCTACTGCTAGAGCAGTCTTTTGTGTTGCTCTTTCAAGGATAGTTCTGTCGACTCTTTCTGCTCTATGTCCAAGATAAGATTTGGCTGGGGTGGCTTAGAACCCTTACCATCATTTCACATACCAGTTTCTCTCATTTAAAATGTAGCTGGGTCTACGTGTTCTTGTTGGGAAGTTTTGTAGCTGTGGGATTTGCCTGCATACCTATGGCTGAAAGTGGTCTAGTTTGCAGAAATGTAGAGAATTGTGCACTCAGCATCACTGAGCTAATAAATTAGATGCATTGGCAGGTAGCTTGTTGTTTCTGTCCTAGATCTCCTTCTCAAAGCAGAAGGGCCATTTCAATAATGTATTTAAATAAATCAGCATTAATAAATTAAATTGATGTAATATTTTCCATGTCAAATTGTGTTGAGTAGAATGAACCTGTGGAAATACTGCTAGTGGCTTTAGTGGACATACAGGATTCACCCTTCAAGAAATTAACCATGACAATTAAAATTAATAAGTTTTCCTTAACTTACTTGAAAAAGAGCTGTGCTGCCTATCTTAAGAGAAGGCTGACAACTGCAGTGAGGAGGAATCAGAGTAGGAGTCCACAACTCGGTGCCAAGGAATGGTGGAGTGTTTACACAGACTTACTTGTAGTGGAGACCTTGGATTTATACCAACACGGAAGATTACATTCAGTTCTAGTTGTAATGTCACTAAAATAGTCCTCTAAACTGAAAGTTTTAATGGTTTTGTTTCCCCGACATATTCTCTGCACAGAGAGCCTGGTGTTTGCTGCCTGGGAGGTTAAAACCCGTCACTGCCGGGTGGCGTGGTTAGCACGGGGGCACTGAAGGTGTTCCTTCTTTACTATGACAGGTCTGAGCATTGCAGCTCCCTTGTCTAAAATGATGCTTACTCCAATAACAACTGCACTACTTTTTTTACTAACAAGCAGACAAAGTGTACAAATTCCTGCTTGAAATTCCTTTTTGAATGTGTGAGACAGGTAGTAAATGAGGTATCTCGGTATACTAATTTTTGCATCTATTTTCTGTCAGTTTGGGACACTTTTGGTGTACTCTGGACAACTTCGGATAGATAATAAAATAGATTTATGAATCTATTCTATGAACTACACAGTGTGTTAGCATTTCCTCTGTTTAATCTTTTTAATATCTTTTTTGAATAAAACAGTACAGTAGCAGTTTTTTGCATAAACAAAAATGTTATAAATGTTGGTGTGGAATTGTTGGATTCTTTTGGAGTCCAGATACTTAGCTCATGTAATTTGGCTTGGTAAACTGTAACAGTTACATAACAGTCACTCTCCAAAAAAAAAACCTAGTGTGGAACATATTTATCCTATAATACAGATTTTGCAAGCAGTTTTCTGGTTTTATCTCAGTGTAATGATACTATCTATAATTTAATTAAATTTTTAATTTTCTTTGAAAGTTTCCAAGCATTTCTATCCAAAGTACTTACATGCATGATATGTCAAAGATACCTTTGTTACTACTGGCATGTAATATGAGAGAATATTATTGGTAACATCTTCATTTTCTGAGGAATGCCTGTATAGGTCATAACACTAGTTCTTTTTGTGGTCATCTGTCTTGGTGTGGCTTGCTGACTTCTGCTGAGCTGTTGAATTAAGGTGAGCGAATAATGCCGTAATGCTGTGAAAATATGTGGGATTCAATAAGTGTCTTACTGCAATGGTGTCGAACTGTAACAGCACATGAACACAATGGGGAAGAAGCATTCAGAGTAGAAATTGCAGCTGTTGGTGTGTTGCACTGTCACATTTGTACCTTATTATGCAGTTATATTATGGTACATATTTGTGTGCAAGGTCAAATGTTTGTAAGTCCAGTAACTGTATTCTCATTGGCTTCTGTGCTGCAGATTCAGTACAGTGGCACAGGATGCAAAAGCTACTACGGACTGGGATGTAGGAAGAGATAATACTATGTGAGCAGTGGTAATACAATAGCTCTCACGGCAAATTCTGCTGATCTGAAACAATTTCACTAAAACCTTAGGTATTTAATAGAAGACATATGAAAATAAGATGTCTTTTGGAAGTGTATACACTTCAGCATATTTTTCTTTACATCAGAACATTGTTGTAAGACAAGTTATTAAAAAAATTAACATAGAAAATTTTCATAAAGTATTATACATCTTGGAAAATACAACTTCAACCAAAACAATATGAATAAGATCCATATCCATAAACAGAGTCTGATACGATGACTCTGTGCCTTTGGTGATTAAGCTGCCACTTTGAAACTTCTTACAGGAATCTTCTACTGAAAAAATTGACAATTCTGAAGGAGTTGCCTTTGGCTTGTACTTTTTAAGGCGTTTGCTAATCAAGTTTCTTCAAATGAAGAAATCCAAATGACTGTCCTGTAGTTTTTGAGTGTCAGGCATCTGTAAAATAAAGTTCTTCCTTAAGTCTTGATAATAGAGTACTTTGTTAATTAGCTGAAATAGCTTTAAACATTAAATACAGTAAGAAGCTATTTATTTATAGTTAATCACATAAGTTAGTATTAAACATCATTGGAAGAAATTAAGGTCCTTGAACAGAACTTCATCTCAAGTCATGCTGGAACAAACATAGAATTGGTTGCAGATTTTAGATACTTGTCTTTGTCATCTCAGAAGTTTCACAGGAGAGGCAAATTTGCATAGCTCAAATAAATATGGGAGTTTGAATACAAAAGAGTTGGTTAAGTGCCAAAATTGCAAGCAAATTCTGACTGAAGTTGGAAGTTTTTTACTGTAAAAAGAGCAGGACTTTCGCCTATCTTTATGGCCCAAGAAGTATATCAAATCCAGAGTAAAGAGTTCATGCTCTTTTTGAATCTGCACCACAGCTCAGTGCCAATCAAACCAGTTCTGTACTGGTCAGTGGAATTTGAGAGTTATGCTGACATGGGGTTAATCACAACACTTTTTTTGATAACTACATTCAACATGCCTTAAATAATGTTACCCATAAGGCCACCTTGGTTATATTATAATGTTAACACAAGTGAGTTTTATAGTGGTTTTATAGTTATCATGAGTAAAAATAATACAAGTTAGAAATAATGCAAGTTAGAAAGAAGCTTCCAGTCACATAAGGAGAGAAGTTAAAGAACAGTGCTTGACCTGATGATGTGGCATAATTTTGTTCAACCAAGATAGGAAAATTCCAGGATATGGAAAATTGAGTTTATTATATCCATGACTCTTTGATGTATTGATATTTCTTTGTGTAATTGAAAGAGGGTGCTGTTTTTTGTTTCTGTCCTTGCCTAATTATATCCATTGCATGTTGTTTGGTTTTTGGTCACCTCTGAAAGCTGGAACAAATTTTTTTTTAATCTTTGAAACATAATTTTGCTTCTGATTTTTTTTTTTTGTTTGGGCCTCTGCTAAGATTTGGCAAATGTCACAACCATAAACACAACGTACCCAGACTATGGGCACGCTTTCAGTCATTCAGACTGTTTAGTTGTACTGTATGTATATGCTGATGTTTCTGGGACTAGGGGGTGTTTTAGCCCTGATTGTAATGGCAGGGATATGAGCTACTCCATGACCATCCAGGATGGGAGGTTTGGATTGGTTTTGGCACACAGCACACCTATCTAGTCAGGCACAGATACTCAGGCTATCTCTGATGCTCTCCATCTCTCTGGAATTTGTCTTTGGTACTTTAGAGGGGCTGGTTTTGCAAAATTTCAATCTCTTTTTTTCTTTTTTTATCACCTTTCTGAAAATATCCCAGAAATTTCTATTAAATCAAAGAGTAGTTGCTCCAACACGTAGGCAAAGGACTGCCATATGTTTTATCTGAAGAGGATTGGAGTGATCCCAATTCAAAGCTAAACTGTCTCATCTCTGCTGTTACCAGGTGTGTGTCACTACTCCTCTGCTCCGTTCTTGAACTCATCTGGACTGCAGAGTGAACTGCTGTGATCATACCCTTCACTAGGAGACACCTCAGAGTCCTTTCCTCTGCATTTTAATCTAATTTTTGGAGAATTGTGGCATGGTTTTCATAACCGCTCCACACCTGCAGCTCCCACAGGTGGGCGTTAGTCAAGCTCTGCGTGTTGTGGGTAGCCCATTAGCAGAAGGACCCACTGCTTCTCCCACGTGTGATTAACCATCCAGACAGCAGCCAGTGCTGTAACGTGAGAGTCCCAGAAGCTGGAAGGCTCTTCGCGAGGAGAGGTTTGAGTCAGCAGTGCTGAGATGAGAGATACAGCTCTGGGATGTGGTACTGGAAAGGTAATGGTGAGGTACAGCCAGGTCTAGTGGGAGAGAGGTATGCAACAGGGAACAAAAAGGTTGTCTGCTTACCAGGATGTATCTAGGCCAAGACCCCAAAGAGAACGAACTGTGGAGAGGGAGAACCAGACTTGCATTGGCGGGCAGAAAGGCTCTTCTGGCCAGACCTGGCTGGGGTGGATGACAAGGTGTTTCCCTTTGGCACACAAATATAATCCAACCTGATGGAAATGGCAACAGTAATTTAAGTGTTAAATGCTAAAATAATTAATTGATGATAAATAGTATTTTGAATTATGGATGCACAGATAATTGCTCTTCCAACAGGGCTACTGCTTTTGTTAAGACAAGAAAATTATCATTATGCTGTTACAAGCATTTAGTCATAGGTGTTTTTTTCTAGTTTTTCTTTTTAATTTGATGCACATATTGCATAAAATTCAGTTGATGCTTTAGTCAGTCCTTTGTGTGTGTGGAGATATGAGTGGATATGAAGTTCAGTACAAAACTACATAAACTGTAGCCAAAAAATTGTGTTTCATCTGTAAAATGCCATTTAAGAGGAGTGATTTCACAGGATGCCACAGATGCTGTTGGTGTATCTGACAAGACCAATGAATTGCATGCAGAGAGACATGTTTTTCTTCTGTTCACTGTTAAGATTCCTACTTGAAACATGTCCTTAATGTTTAACAGATTTTACTACTTTTTTTTCAGTGTGCTTCAAAATTCAGACATTGCTATGCCACAATCTTTGCTTTCCCCCAGAATCTCCCTTAGCCAGTCTGTACTGTGAAGCACCATGTGCACTTGCATTTAGTATTCCTCAAGTCCGGGATTTCAGATTGCTGCTATTCTAGCTTCGATCAGTTAACATAATGCGGAGACCATGGTCTTGTTTTCATTTCACTATGCTAAGAATTTTCCATATTCATAAGTTGAAAATTGTTCTTGAAAAGCAATCCCTCATAAGTGTGTGTTTTTCCCATGTACCATGTTTGTTAACAGATTGCAAGAGGCGGTGCCAGACATAAAAAGCCCTATGAAATGCATTTCTTTTGAATACCAATTCCTTCGAGCTGGTGCTTTGATGTATATTCAGAGCTCTGTCAGCTATCTTTTTCTGTAATAGCTAGTGAGCCTTTCATCTCTCCCTTTACATCTTATGCCCACTTGCAGAGCGAGGAGGACAGCGACTGGTATTTTGTATTGTATTATCTTTTCATTACAGCTGCAGCAGCACAATCTAATTGGCAGCCAGAAGTCCATGAAGTTAGTCTTTATGTCACCTTTTGCTTACTCTGGACTTTTTTTCTGTCTTCTTTTTAAAGAAGTGCAGTTGAGCTTCTTTCACAACAGTGCTTCCATGTAAATGAGAAGGAGAAAGGGCCTTTCTGCAATATGTATGCTCTCCACAGTGTTGCCATGAAAATCATGTACAACTTCTTGGCATCTGTGTCCTGGAGACCAGGTTCAGCAGACTTCAAAGTAGGCAGCACGCCGTCTGAACAGAAGGGTATTAATGTAAGCATTGGATATAGATGTTACGGACATGATTCCCAGTTCCAAATGTTACAAAATGTTGTCCTGAACTTCTACCTCTGGATGTAAAGGATTTGTTGCAAATCCAGCTCAGTGAAGAGTTGGCTTTACAGTATTAGAAATTTAAGTCTTGGATCAACAGTGTCATTTGCAACATTGGAAAAGGGTGTGAAGTTACTCAGAGGAACTTGCTTGTATTTTTGGAGGAGTTCCCACAAGTAACAGATGAAAATAAGCATCTACAGTGTTTACCATTTTCATATGAATAAATTGTATTGTGAAGCCACTGTGGAAGAAAAGAATTATTTGGTATTTTTCTGTGCCTGCAAGTAAGGATGGCAATTTATTGGAAATCCAATGAACTTCATTCAGCTCACCTGACTTGTTTGTTCCCTTAGGTAACATGATGGTTATTTAGAGTGAAAAGCTGGGGGTTTTTTTCTCTGCCCTTTTTGTCCTGTGTTTTTCTTACATGTCTGTCTGGTGGAGGTGATAGATACTTTCCTAGTCCTCGCTGACGAGGGATGTGTTTTTGCTTGTCATGGTCTAGGCAGTCTCTTGATTCTTCCAAGGCTTCTTCTAGGTCCCACCAAACAGAATTTTATCTGTCCTGCCAGAGTTTGTATAAGCCCTGAGTGTATAAGCACTACGCTCTGAAAATTTTTTCAGGAGCTACCCACATTTTCCACTCTGCATCCTAACTTGAGGTGTAATGCGACATATCCTGAATGATCTGAGTAGAGGTGCCCAGTAACGAGCATTGATCAGAAATCTGAAACAAAGAGGCATCCACAGGAGAAATGCTGGCATCACCAGTCTTACTCTGTGACTCAGGGAGAGGCACGGAGAGGTGAAGTGACTGTGGGCCCGGTTACATGGGGAGAGAAGCTGTGTTCAAAGTCAGATGCAGGGCCTGTCTCTCAATGTTCTCTACAGTGTGGAGGATATGACTTAAAGCCTATTCTTTTTCTCCTTTTATAACACAAAGAGGTTAGAATATGTATTTATACTGGAAGTCAGCTCCTTTTCCACATGATCAGATTATTTATCTTTTACATCCTGCCAAAAGTGAACAGAATGCAATTTGTTTGTTTATTTGGCATTTCTAAACTATCTTTTAAAATAATTTCTTTTGGGAAGAGACATCCCCCAAATTGTTAGTTTTCTTACAGCATGTCTAGTCCAGATAATTTCAACAAAAAGTTAATGTTAACGGGATCATCCGCTGAGGTCTTGGCTCATATTCAGTCTGTACAGATGTTCTTTTAGACTCTTATCCTGACTAGATAATAGGAAGCATGCCTAGTGAGCAACTGTGGACCATGTTAGCATAATTCACGTAATTCCCAGTACCTCAGCATTCAGCCTGGGGCTGCAGACTCTAAAAATAGAACAACAGATTCTGCACAGCTTAATCCTACCTGCTTGTTAGCCATTATCTTCTTAATAAGCAGCTAGCAGCTACCTTTCCTTTGTTGAGAATCTTTCACTCAAATGATTTTACTTTTCATTTGAGAGTGAGACCCAGCTTTGGCCATCTTCTTTAGTGAAGTGTTGTGGATGTGTGTGCTGATACTAAAACAGTCGTAGTTAGATGCAGGTTTTAGAATTTATCTTTTAGTTTATGTAAACTCAAAACAAAGAAGAGAGGAATAAATTGAGATGCAGTGGGATTTTAAAAAATTTTTTGATTCTGTTTTTCCTTGGGCAATTATGTTCAATAAAGGTGAGATTGTTGTGTCTCTTTATGGACAAGCAGGTTGTAGGGGATGACACAAAGAGTTTCCAGATGTCTTTTCATCCAGACCTGCACTCTTGGAGTCAGCATACCATGTCATTGTTATGCTGAGGGGTTTGGCCAAGGCTAAAGAGATTTATGCACGTCTAAGTGAAAGTAGTACATGAGAATAGCAGTCAAAAATATTTATGGCAACAAGTTGAGAAACCAGCAACTTGAGTTTAATTTCTGCAACTTCCAGAGATAACTTTCATGATTTTTCCAATGCACCTTTCCTGTTTAATTCTATAGAGTTTTGGTAGGGTTTTGGCCCTGATTTCTGTGACACAGAGAGGATATGGTTTCCTTAGCCTCTCTCTAAATTCTGTACAAACACATGCACAGCTAATAAAGCTCTCAAACTTGGTTTGAGCCTTTAGTCAAGCAGTAATACAAATATCCTACTAATGAAAGAAGAGGAAATGGAGTAAAAGTATTACACAGCATTTTTGCAAACAGCAGCAAAACTGAGCAGACAACAAAATCTTTGTAGGATAATTGTGGGTGAGATCTACAAGTGCAGTTCACCATCTACACATACGTATGTCACATTCACTCCAGGGGTTTCTTCTTAAAATGAAGACTTAGACATCTAAATCACTTAAGTGATTTTGAAAATTCAATGGGTTTATAAATATGGATCAATATGCTTGTAGCGTAGCAGCTGGAGTTATGAAGTACAACAGAAGAAAGTGAAATCAGTGCCATTAAATTTCAAGATAAGTTTATTACATATGCTAATGATATATATATAAAATTAAAGGATGATTTATTGATTGAAAGAAGGATGAAGATGACCAATGGATGAAAACATGGCTTCTGAGGTTTATGTGACTGAAACTCTAGATTTGGGAAATTTTATGATTTAATCTGAGAGATAAATGAGAGCTGCATTGAAAAATATGAATTATTGGTGTTTCTGGGCTGTGATTCCCAATGTAGCTAATGTTAGTTCATCTGCTTTTAAAAATTCACACAGGCATCTTCCTAGGGACTTTTGAGTCTTCTGAAACCACTGAGGAGGGGAAAAAAGAAAAATCACTTGTCTGGAATTGAACACTCTTCTGGATATGTATATTTAAGACATGTGCTTTACAAGGCTGAGATTACCTAACTGCTCCTGAGCTGCAGGAATTTGTGACTGGCAAATTAGGACATCTTTCAGGACATTGTAAATGTTTGTATTCTGAAAATCAAGGCTATTTCAGTTCTTCCTGTAGGTTGCCACTATATGAGCCATCCCAAACCATTAGCTGCTTTTGAAAAGCTTTCTCTGCTTGCCTGAGGATAGCAGGATTTTACACGGCACATGAAGTTTCTGACTTGCTCTTACTTGCTCCTGATACACTGTTACAAGTTAGAATTTGGCCATGAGCTCCTTGTTCTGCTTTTCTCGGTTTGTGTATACTGCTGGCAGTGCCAGAGCATCACAGCGTTGACCTACCTCCAGTTGAAGGTTAAGAACTGTCTGGTTATGTATAACCAGGAAGCACAAATACTGTCTTTTCATGTAGCAGCAGCTACATGCAAACACACTTGAATATAATTTTGTTGATTTTGAGTATAGCTGTCTGGTCTTTGCATCAGTCAGCAAAATTGAAGATGTCAGGTCTAGTCTAAAGCAATTCAGCAACAAAGACTTGGTATTTTAAGGCAAAACTTCTGTGAGATTTACAAATTGCATTTGCTTCCTTAGAACTTTTATAACACATAAGTGAAGTTAGGTTTAAATTTATACAAGGAGGTATGGTTCAATGAAAACCACTTGAATGTCAAAAGGATTTCATGCACAGACAAGTTATATTTAATACATATTTTATGATGCAATTAGTCCTTAAATGTGTGAAAATGATCACCTGATAACCTTTATATGCTGGCATATTCTTGTACTTGGCACATTTTTGGTTTAAAGCCTGGCTCACATTCCCATGAAAATTGGAGTTTCTTTTATTCCACTGTTTTTCTTCATGGTGAGTTACGAGCTCTTTGGGTCATTTATTGCTGAAAGTTCTTACAGAAATTATGTTCTAAAACTTCTAAAATCTTGAACACACCCGTAGTTCATAATGAGCTATCCTTGTATGCAAGATATTACATCCTTTAAATATTATGCTGTTTTGTGTTATGTGGCTGCATGTGATGAGAACTGTTCAAAAATGAGAAGTTGTCATCAAGGAGCATAAGTGCAGAGAACTGCAGTCTCTTACATATTGCTAGAGTTCCCAAGTGGAAAAAAAATTCTAGGTATCTAAATTGCACAGTATCAATGAACGACACACTGAGCAGCGTGAAGGATCAGCCTCTGGTGCTGAGGCTGCCTCTGCTGCAGGTACTGACCAGGCACAGTGGAGTGGCTTGGGTGTCCTGCAAACCATAAGGCTGATTACAGGCAGCAGGGTGTTCCTGCCAGAACCCAACTGTTGTGACAGAGCATGTGGGAAAGGAGCTGTGAGAGTTCTGGATTATGGGACATTTAAGGCTTATCTTCTTGCGGGCTTGTCTCGAGGGCTTCCTGCGCTGATCCCCCTCGTGCTAGCCAGCAGCGTGGCCAAAGTGCATCTGAGCTAAGGTCGACTGCTGCCCAGGGCTACTGCTCAGAAATGACCCAGGCACTCAATACCTTTGCTGACAGGGATGAAGTTACTGAAAAGGTACTGCAGTTTGCTGTTGTAGTTGGCTTTTTGGCGCTGATGGGTTTGCTTAGTTGGGCCCTGGGAGTGTGCCTCAGAGCAGCCAGTTTCTGTGCTTCATTGTGGGAAATCAGGACTTGACAGGCATGGACATGCTGTGCTTTGCAAAGTATAATATTGGCGTTTTCTGGATGCTCCAAATGGTTTGAATACCTGAAGCTATAGCATTAATAACAATTATAAAGTAACTTTAAGAGGTTTTTTTTTTTTACTTTGGAGTTCTGAAAAGCTTGACTTCGCACAGTTGTCTCATCATTGCATTATCTGGGGATCTCTGAACACATGCAGCAGAATCAGTTTTACTGTGCTTGAAGGTCAGTGTTACTGTAGAGCAGGTAAAGGCTGAGGCAGGTGGTTTAAGGGCTGAGAAATGCCTATTTCTGTGTTGCTAGAAGAGGACATCTTGGAAGTGCTCTGACCTTTGAGGACCTTAGAGAAAAAAGATTGCAAATACTAGTTAGCAGTGTGCTCCAGGAAATGAAAACTATTGAAGGAATCACATTGTTTTCACTCAACCTGCATTCCCAGTGGAGTCATTAGTGAGTCTGTCTGAGCTGAAGAAAAATCTCCAGCACTTGACCCATCAAATACTTAGTCGTTGTAGTGTTTTTGAAGTATTTATCATGCCACATACTAGTTTGAAGAAATCCCTAAAGTTGTTTAAATGATCCTGGGACAAAACCTTATTTGTCTGGCTTTCTAGAATAATCTGATCCTTCATAAAAAAAATAGTATCATTACTATGGGAGACTGTAATTTTTGGGTTTGTTGTGCAACAGTGGAGTCTTGAACAGTCCCCTCTACTGTATAACAATTTCCCAAGAAATGATGGGCAGTTCTGTCACTTGTTGACAGGACTCCAGTGACATTATAGATCTCAAATTCTGTTCTGGATGGTGGTGAGTCGCTCTGCCTGATGTCTGTCTGATCTAGGTGTGAATTGGGCAAGTGATCTGATGTTTGAAAAAGGTTCTTGCAATGGGTTATAATTGATAATCTTTTAATCTTCTTGACAGCAAGTGGTTGAATTGCACTGAGAGCTACAGCACACTGCCACTGTATTAATTATGGGTTCTGCAAAAGCAGTAAAATTGGAAATTTGAACTACTTTTCTTTCCCCTTGAGTGATGTTGCTTGATGGGAATACACACATCTCAGCTGTTCCTTGTGCAAGTGGAAAACATGAACTGTGAACCTGATTTGCACAAGGACAAAACTCACATCTGTAGAGTTTTAAAGCAGTGTCTGAAGTGGAGTTTCTGTTTCTGACAGCCAGCCCAGCCCGTCACTCTGTTCTGCCATGATGCACAACTTCTAATGCTCAGCTCCTCCTTTATCCACTTGAAGGAAAATCTTTGTTTCTTGTTGGGCTTTTTTAATCTGTGCTAATATTTTTGGTGCATCTTTAGTCCTATAATTGTCCCACTCAGAAAGTTGATACATAGGTAATTAAGTAAAATTATTTTCTTTACATATCTGTAGCTTCTGCTGCCAAAAACCAGTGAATCCTTTTTTTAATGTTGGTGCGCAAATAGTTTCTAATATGCAACACATTTTTAATTTAGCCCTCACATCCGCGTTATTACTATTTAAATGCCATAGCCTATCTGTGGCACTGTTTGATGTATTCTGGATAGGAAGGGAGTTCTGCTCGAGCTGTATCAGATGTAACTCCATATGGCATTGTTGTGTGCAGCTAAGATGCTTGCCAGTTCCAATTTGGAACATGACATTCAATGCAAATATATCATGATACAACTGCATAGCAAGGATTTGAGCTGATTGCTGTGCTCTGCTGGTTGTAGTAATATACCGTTACAGTGCTGAGGTTATGGAGCGTGCTTTTGCATTCCGTGCTTGATGAGATAGAGGCGCTCTGTGTACTCAACTGTAACTTTTTTATTTCCTTGTCCTGTGAGTGTGCAATGCGCCAACCATCGTATGAATCGGCTAAGGGGGTCTTTGTTTGCAGGGTACAACCAAAAGAGAACATTTTATGACACAATATTGTACACACCTCCTCTGAGGCCAAGAAAAAGAAAAATATGTTTCTGAGTTACCTGAGTCCCTGCTACCAGACTTTCGTCCTCAGGATCCAAACAAAGGCAGAGGTAGTTCTGAAATGGTGTGTGAGAGTAAGGAGATGATTTGCCTGTATGTTTGGGGATTTGAATTTAAGGCTCTCTTTTAAAACATTGGCACCAGATGCTTCAGAGGGGACAGGTGGTTGGTGGGTTGTTATCTTCCTCTTCCTCCTCTTGGATACCAGCTAGTGGGCCACAGTGACGCAGGGGAGATCATGCTGTACTTTGAAAGGCTGGCCATGCCTATGGTGATGTGCAATGCAGTACCTTTTCCTGCCCCTTCCTTGAGGCAGTCTCTGATCTGCTGTCTTTTCCTGTACTTTTGCAGTGATAGTGTGTTGGACCCTTGTAAAATACCATGTAGGATTTGCCTTTCCTGCATCTGTTGGCATACCATCATCTGTGTTCTTTCATAGTGTTTTCCTGAGTTTGTTCCTCCTACATCCTGCATGTCAGCATCCTCATGGCTTCTCAGAAACATTGTCTTTTGCTTTCTATCTTCAGCATGCATAGTTCATCCTGGAATTAAAATCCATATCAGAGATTATTTTAGGCTTTATATAAAGAAAAATAAATCCCGTAAATTTCATGTAACGTGCTGTTAATTTTGACCCACTGTATAGATGAGCTAGAAGTGCAAATATGTCCAGAATTGCTTATAATAGGATAGGAAAACCAACTGTAGTAGCATGCTATATGTACAGCAGAGCTTCTCCTAAAAAAGGAGGGGTAAAAATAAAGGATCAAAAGTAAAACAAGCACTTATCTTGTTGTTTGTAGTGATAAGTAAAGTATATCAGTAATTTAGAAGTCACTGAAACAATTTCAGGATATTACTTCTGAAAATAATTACATTTTTGCCTTCTTAACATTATTTTGAAAGTCAAAAACATTTGTAGTAAGAAGAAATAAATATCATGGCAACACACAGGCATAGCGAGAACAGATGCTGGTTAGGTCATCTTGTTAGTGATTTGAAAACACCACTGCAGATGGGTACAGAATGGACAGCCTATGCTGTATCTGGTAAGTTGCACAAGCTGCTAGGGAACAAAAAGTGTGGACATTGAGAGATAAATCTGGGATCCTGGAAACTCTTATAGCAGGCTGAAACACTGTTCTGTTGTCAGTAACAATCCAGGATGCCTGAAATAAAATCCATTCTTCATAGCTTGTTGGCAAGAGATTTTGAAAGAAACGTCTGACATCTTTTCAAGCTGTGTGCAAATCAAAAGGAGCATTACTCTGAAATCCACATGATCAAATGTTCGATTCATGTGATAAAATATTTTAAATCCTTAAGGACTCCCCTTCTTAAGGGGACTCAACTAGTTAGCAGATGCTGCTTGACACACTTAAAATTGTGGCAACAGAGGTGCAAACTTGGAGGCTTGTCTGCTGACAGCTGTGTAGCTAAGTTGGGAGTAAACCAATATTGGACATGACTTGCCATATATTTAAGTTCCTAATAATTTACCACCTACAGGGTATGAGATGGCTCAACTATTTTGTGTATGGAGCTATTTACAGAGATCCTGAGCTGGCATGCAAAACATCATGTGAGAGACTTTGTGTTAGAATGTGGCAATAAAACTGGATTTGAATGACTGGAAAAAGAAAGTTTTCCATATAAAGGAGGGTGATGGCGCCAGAGGCTCCTTCAGCTCTGAGTTTTCAGTAATTTGCAGTGACAATTCTTTTCCCTCATGGCCTGTTTGTCTAATTTTGCTTATTCCAGCGGCCTGTTTGTTCAGGTGAAAGGTAAAGAAGGTTTGGCTTCTCTGTCTACTGAAGGCCATCTGTATGGTTGCTGGATGAATGTTGTGTCATGAAGGATGGCAATTTTGCTTGGCTTGTTTTGCATTGTGTTAATTACTGCTAATATTGCAACTAATGTTAGTGTTGCTTCTAGCCTTTGTACTCAAATTTGAAGTCAAGACTGCAAAGAACATGTAATGACCCTAAAGATTGTAAGTTTTAAATATATAGAAGAGTTTTCATCTGCCTTTTAGTTTTTAAGACTTCTGTTTCTTTTCTTTTCAAACTCAGGTCTTCCTGGCAGAAGCTTGTAGGGTAGAAACTTTAAAAAAAGAATATACAACTGAAGTCTGAAATTTCCATGTAGCTGTCTGGACTCAAGCATATTTTAAAAAATCCCACAAATGAAGCAATGCTGAATTGATCTTTGACCTTTCTTCCAAGTAACTACACTTGGTTTGTCTGCACTGTGCTTTTTGTGCTTGTGTTATAGCTGTGTCACTTTAAAGGCAGGTGTTTGATGAATTGCGTGTTGCTTTGCTGATCCTATAAAATGCTCATGAAAGTTACCAATAGGATCAACCTCCAATAGTTTGGGAGAAAGAAATGGTTCACAGAGTACAATCCATGATAGTTCTGCAACCGTAATTTTCTGAACACTTTGTATTTGTTTCGTTATTGCTTGCATAGACTGATATGACCTGATCCAAGTTTATTTTATTTTTACATAGAATTTTCTCTTTTTTTTCTATTGCCCCTTTCTTTATTTCGTCCTTGCATATTTGGGGAAAAGCTTTACATTACATTACGTTAACTGTTCATTCACAAAACTCACCTTTGGGAAGATTTGCATTTATGCAGTCTTTCTGACTAAAATTTCCTGTGTGAAACAAGGTATTTGCATTTCAGTTAAAGAGAACAGAATCTGGTTTTGTGTTTTCTGTTTTTCCCATCACCATGGTATCTTAGCACTTGGTAATTTTTGCAGGCTGAAAAAGAGCAAACCAAGTTTATAAAAAAATAGAGACAGATCACACATTTACTTGATAATGCAGCACAGTTTAAGAATCCCCACATGGTAGGTCTTTTGATTAAAATGTGTATAAATTAATTAACCTTGAGCATGGAGCTAATGTAGGTGCCAGTAAGGGATACTCACATACAACATTATTCTCTGAAAAATACTCTCCTGGCAGAGGTGATGTCTGGCACCCTGCACACCCCAGCAGTGGAAATCAGTGTAACTTTGAGTTGTGGTGTTACACAGTGGCATCTGAAAATAATTACCTGGATAAGCCACCTGCAGGTATTCCCTGTTGAAAGTCCTCTCTCACATTTTCATCCAAGAGCAGCCATAAGTTCAGTGAGAAGCAGGTATGCCATGGAGGTTGCCGTCATATGAGCAGAACCACTTGCATCAGGGTTTCCTGACACTCGCACCCATCTCTCCCATCCCCTCCTTTCCAGGAAGTGACAGTGGCTGTGAAGAGCAGGTATTATAAAAAGATCACAAGATCTTTCTGATTTACCAAAGTGTTTTGGGAGGTACGCATGCTGAATGTAAAAGACAAGAAACTGAATTTCATGGTTAAAAAGAAAGCTGGCAGGTTGAAGAGGACATGCTCTAAACATAAACCTCTATGTGACAGTTGGTTCATTCTTTTCCTTTTGCCTTTGTCTAAATAAGTGTGATTTGTCCTCTGACTGCACTGCCTTGGTGGGTTATTCGTAAAGTCTTCTAGTATCTTTAAGTTTTACTTACAAATCACAGAATCACAAAATAGTCTGAGCTGAAAGGGTCCCAGAAGGATCAAGTCCAACTCTTCAGTGAATGGCCCATATGAGGATTGAAACCGTGGCCTTGGCATTATCAGCACATGCTCCAACCAACTGAACTAACGAAATCATGTAAACACCAGAATGCACAAAACCTAGCAAAAACTTTCTACTCTGAGTTTGTCTGAGACTGAAGTTCCTTTCCTATTGCTTTGTCACTGTCTTAACTCCTGCTTTGAGCTGGGAAATTTTTAGAGTAGAATGAGTGGATTAGCCAGGTGTATAATGATTTTACTGTAATGGAGTATGAAAAAGTGAGGAAGAGTAGGAATGACAGAAGTAAAATAGAGATAGAAGAAGATGGGTCAAACCAAGATGGATTTCCAACAGTTAATCTGATTTTTCAAAGAATTGGGTATGGAAACAGAAACTGGTGGTAAAATGAGGAAAAGCATCATCCAACTTGAAGATTTAAAGTTGAATAAAACCTCTAACATCTAGATTAATTATGATACAATGCTTGGAAACACACAGGAGTACAGATATGTTGAGTGGAAAAAAATCCTCATCGTTGTGTTTACTAGAATGTCAGCCTCAGGGTTGGTTGGCAGACTACTTTAATTAATTTATGCCTTTGTATTTCAGACTAATAATAATCCTTGTTTCAGCACTTTCTTCAGTATTTCTAACTATCATCCTTTCCGAGATTCCCCAATCTCTTAAGTAACCTAGATTGTTATGTAAACAGGGATTCTATTCCACAGTGACACTTAGATCTATTTCAGTGTTGATATGCTGGGACTGTATTTTGCTACCATAGAAAACATTTAGTTTTGACTGTCTTCATTATGGAAAGTAAATTTAGATGATGCTCTGAACAGTACAGGCTGAGAAATTTTCATTGCAGCAAATTCTGGAAAGTGGGTCTTAGTTTACTCTAGGGACATTTGCAAATTCATGTGACATCTGTAATACCGTTTATGCAAGTCTCATCCCTAGAGCAAAGAGGATTTGTGTTGTAGTTATGACTTGTTGCGAGATTTACAATATCAGCAGTCTCAGTGAAACTGGATCAGATTGGGTGGCTTACAGAGGAAGCTCACTTTCTGCATGATCATTTGCTTCTGTGGTGAGTCTTCGACTATTCTGAGAAAAACTGGTGTTGGCAAGTGGAAAAATGGTGGCTTTTCCATTGTAATATCTAGGCCTTGGCACTACACTGGAAGGAAGAGGAAGGGAAGCTGAGAAGCTGATACTCTTGAGGGTGAGAGTTAGAGAAGTAGGTGAGAGATTGTGTATCTAGCATGTGCAATGCTGCCAGTCCTTCTTTTGTGTAGGAGTCCCACTATTTGGGAGATACCCAGACTGGGATGTGGGATGTTTGTAGTGTACTGCTGCAAACTTTGATGGGAAAATGAGAACTTCATGAGGCAAAGTGGAACCCACAAGCCAAAATACAATGTGAAGCTTTGCAATATTCAGCAAGTCTGCCTAGGAATTGCTGTAACACGGGCAGTAAAGTAACAAACATAGCTGATCAAAACAGCCCATAGAAATAGGCAGAATATAGCTTTAATTCAGTGGCTTTCACCAGTAACTCATGTGTAAGTTAGCTACCCCACAGGAAGCTGCATTGTTGATGTCTCTGATTTAATACATTGTTCAGGTACCATGACGATGAACACACATAAAAGAATATATAGATTAACAAGGGGCATTAAACTTTGTGGAGGAAACCACAATAAGACTGTCTAAGCATTGAGCATTTTTTAAAAAATGCACAAGCTTCATTCTGCTTGACCTTTTTTACTGCTAGCCTCAAATAAAAGAATGGAACTTATACTTTATCATTTGGGCTGATGGAGCTGAAGTGCAGATAACCAAAAAATATTCTATAAACCTATCCAAGGAACTTGGACCTTGACTACAGGAAAAGATAAGACCTTTAATGTGAGCCTTATCTGTAGGTTCTGTATCTTCTTCATCAGTTGTGATAGCTTCTGAATAAAACAACTGGAAATCATTTTTACTCACGATAGGCAAGTAATGAGTCTCTTGACTCTTAAAGAAATGGTAATATATTAATTAAATGTGAATGATGGAAGAGGTTTTGTTAAGTGTGTTCACCATCTACAGCATGAGTGTCTCCCCTGAGTTTCTTCTTTAGTTTCTCTTGAGTTTCTCTTTGAGTTTCTTCTTTGTTGCCAAGGAGAAAGATTCAAACTAAAATGTTAAGAGTGCAGGAGGAGGTATGTTCAGCAAGGTACTGTCATTCTGAGTATTATTTTCTTCCAGTTGCAATTGTTTAAAAAGGTTCAGTCCCTTGTAAACTGCACTGACTTGAAGAGGACCAGCTTCAGTATTAGAGGTGGGAGTACAAGTATTCAGGCAGTAGAGGTATTCAGACTTTCTTCATTAAGGAGGTGAACTTGGGAGCTAAACTGGGATAAAAGGTTTCCCATGGAGCCAGTAAATTAGAGGGTGCCTTTGCAGAACAACTCAGAGAAGAGGTGTGTGTTTCTAAACCAGTTTCATAGAGAAAGTAGGTGCATAACACAGACATCCAAATTTAGATGTCTAAAAAAGACTGTGTGAATACTATCCTAGAGTGTATGTTGCCATAGACACAAGGAAGACAATCTGCATCCCGTGAAGTATTTCTGCCTCATAATGATTTCATTGAATAACTCTTGTAGTGTTTGGTCTTCTGTGAAAACAAGATTATCAATCCAGTTAGGACATTATTTTTGTGTTTAAGAACATGATTGGATTTTTCTGTAACAGAGCCAATGAAGTAATATATGTGCTAAAGCCTCTTTCAGTGAAGCTCTGTCTAATTTCACCCACCCTGATACTCAAAAACTGGGATTGAGGGAGTACTCATGTAGGCTTCTTGTGTGCCTTTTTAATGAAATACCTTTTACACCACCTGTATTATCCTTTATTTTTACTGCAACCACATTGCATTTCTTTTCCTGCAGATGCTTTCTATGCATATTTTGTATTTAATGGAAAAGGGAGAACTTCCCCCCTACCCCCTTCCTCATGAAGTAGGAATGCTAATTAATATAAATCCATTGCCAAGGACCTAGTGTTAAGAGGAATTTAGTCCTCTTCCAATAAGGTTATATTGTGACTGTTCCTAACAAAGATACCTTACTGCTTTAGAAGAGCAGTTGTTACTGGCAACAGCCTGGGTATATTATGAACTAGACGACCAGTCTGCTTAATGTGCCATGTTAAGTGACTGCTGTGTGATATTTACAGCCACATCTCTTGTACCACATGAAAGCAGTTTTTAATTGGAAATTTTAGGGCCTGTTTGTTATCAATACCACTATGTTGACTTCGATAGGATTAACTTTGTCACCTGGTTTAAACAGAGAGGTCAGTGAATTGCTGAACCTGCTGTCTGATCAGATGGGAATCACAGCCCTTCTTCAGTGTTGCAGGAGCCCTTGGTGTTTCCTGAACACAGAGCAACCTTTCTAATGATGTCTGCAAGGCTCTAAATCTTTTTGTGTAAAACTATTGCAAGTGGTGTTTGCAGAATTAAATCAACATAAAATTTTTCTGTTGCTTCGCGAGGTCCCTGTCCAACCAGCTTGCATGCTGTGATTATGTTGTACTTTCTAAAGGCTTATTAAAAGATGCAGTTTGTATTTCATCTTCATTAAATGATTTTGAATCTCAGAATTTAAACTCTTTGAGCCAAACTGGGAGGTCTTATCACAGCTGTATATATTGCATAATCCCCCAGAGTGCAGGCTCTGTAGTTTATGCAGAAATCCTTGGGAAATAGGACATAGTCTCTAACTGATAGTTGTGTTACAGTAAAAACACAACTCACATCTTCATAGCAGATTTGACTAAATTTCTTGTCTGCAGGTTTTTTAGTTTCCAGTTAAGTCAATTAGCAGTAAGATTCTCTAGCTAGAGATGATACAACTTTTTTTTGTTAGTCTACTGACTGGTCCCTTGTGGCCCTGTTCAAATATGCTTGCACTTAGTTATGGGCAGACAACAGCTTTCCCTCTCTAGCACACCTTTCTTTTCAGAGTGTACAAATCACGAGTAGGTATGGGAGAAGAGGAGGCAGAGAAGCAGGTAACTGTGAATGCAGGGTCGAAATATTTATCTGTCTGACTGCTTTGAATTAGGGATTAGAAGAGGGCTTATTAAATTTTTCTCTGGTGCTGCTTCATACTGCTCAGTATTAACAAGGAAACATGAGTCCTTTTTCCTTATACCAAATCAGACCAATCGTACATTACAGCTGGGCTTGCTGGAGGCAAAAGGCACAACTCTGCTTTTGTAATTCAATTTTGTATGAACCTCACAGTATATCAGCATTGTGTACAGAGCAACCAGTTGTACAAGATAAACAAAGACATGTTGCATTTCTGAAGTTTCACAAGCTTTATAAAAAATTAATTTAAAATATACAACAAATAAGGTGCATGTTTTACAGCTTGACTGTCACTTCAGTTTAATGGAAGCCTTTTTTAAACAACCTAAATTGCCATGTGGCTGCTACCAAGCACCAGTAATTTCATGCACAGCCCCCATGTGAAAACCCGTGTCATTGGTTGTGTTTTGCTTTTGACAATGAGAAACCTCAGCCACTGTTATGTTTGCTGTGGCTACATGTGCAGCAACCACAGAAAGTTGTTTCAAACCACTGGTCAAAATTCTATTTCTGCTGGTCATAGCTTTAACATGATTTTTTGTTTGTGCTCTTGTGTTCACTTTGGCTTTCAGCATACAGTGGGCTACAGTTATGTTTTTAAGAAAATATTTTTTCCATTTCCAACACTGCTAGGAATAGACTCCTTAGCTCTGAGTTTGAACACTGAGGCTAGAGCAAGAGGTATTATTAATAATTGAAGGGTTTGGTATTTTGTAGCACTCCAGTTACTGCAGTAGCCCGAAAATGTGAATAATTTGGCTTGTGGTTCATACTCAGAACTAGGAAGATCTCCAAACTGAAATTTGCAATGGAAGATATTAACAAAAGTGACTAAAGAAGATTGCATTTGGACATGAAGGATTTCCCTCTGTTAAGACAGCTGTGTCTCACCCTGTCTTTATGTCCCTTGAAATCTTCCTTTACTATAACAATAGGACATTCTGTCTTATGCACATTGGAAGGCATTAGGAGTTTACCTCACTGTGTCTTCTCTACTACCATCTTCAGTCTCTCTCCTTTTCCCTATCAAATTCTGAAGAACATGTCAGAGAACAGATAGTCTTGAAACCCCACCATTACCAAAGAAAAGATTATATTGTAAGGAGGGGCAGAGCAATGAGCATGAAGCATTTCATAATACCTGTCTAGTTATGTTATGAGGCTGGGACTGAAGCCTTGCTCAGCAACATCTTTGCAGGCTGAAGCAGGGCTAGAGTAATCTCTGCCTGTTGCTGCCAGGACTGACTACCCTGAGAGGCTGCTCTCATAAATGCCCTCTCTAAAAAGCACTTTGTTGAGTAAGGGTTGCCTTTGTGAGGGATCCGAATTAGTGCTGGAAAAGGCAACATCCACTGTGAAAGAAAATGCTGAATTGGACTTCAGCAATTTTTTTTTGCCATCTTCCTAACCTTTTGAGGTCTAGTGAAAATATCTCTTCTCTTCAGTGTACCTTTGCTTTCTTAACCTTGAGCTGTGTTGTATAGCTTCTAATGGGACACATGCAGGGTTTATTTGCCATGGCAGGAGCTGCAGATGAGACTCCACGTGTAATCTCCGTAGGTTTAACAGATTTTTTCTTTCACTGTTAGAAGATGATAATGGTAAAAAATCATCACTGTTGTTTGATACCCATGAGCTCTGGTTGTCTGGATCTTGAATGTAGAGTTTAGCTGTTAACACCTGCTGGCTAATGAGGCACTTAATACTGTTTTGTGTTAACCCATCATTATACTCTGACTCTGTACAATGAGAAGCTTGCTACTCATCCACTCTAGGAGTAGCCCAGCTGGGCTACTGCTGTCTTCCTCTGGGACCTCCCAGCCTTGCTCTCTGTGCCTCATGTGTGGAGCAGAAGTGGTTGCCTGTGGGTGTGGGATCATCCTGGAGCAAATCCTTGACTTGCCTTGGTCCCAACTGTTGGACCTTTTCCTAGCTCAGGGACCAAGGTGAATCAAACAACAAGCTTGACCAAAAAAGCTGAGCGACACAGGTGCAATTTGACCAATGGGTGGCAAGTTAAGAAGTCCACATAAAAGATCATAGGATTTTTGAGAAAACAATGGACTTCTAGGTAGGAAGATGGCTGGATAACTGGCAGATTTTATGATAAGTGGGCACTTATCTTGGAAAAGAAGTTGCTTGACTGTGGCATTGTTTGGTGAGGGTTTGTTTCTGCTTTAAGAAGAGACATGCGAGGCAGAGGCATGCACACTAAATTTGTTTATTACTAAATGGACATAATTGTTCTTTAAAGGCAAAAGGCAATGCAGATATTTCATCAGCCTGTTACAGGATGGGGACGGTCACCTCACAACCAAGGACATAGACAAGGTGGAGGTGTTTAATGTTTTCTTTGCCTGCCTTCTATACTGATGATGGGCTAAGGGAGTCCCAGTGCCCTGAGCTGGAGGACCAGGGCTGCGAGAGTGATCAGCTCCCCCTTGACAGTGAAATTGTGAGGGATCTGCTGCTCCAGCTGGATCCATATGGGGTCTGATGGGATTTGTCTGAGAATACTTAAAGAGCTGGCTGATGTCATTGCAAAACCTCTCTCGATGATTTTTGAGCAGTCTTGGAAATCCAGAGAGGGCCCAGCTGACTGGAAGGTGGCAGACATTGTCCCGGTATTCAAAAAGGGCAAGAAGGATGACCCTAGAAACTATAGGCCTGTCAGTCTCACTTCAGTGCCTGGTAAAGTTGTGAAGAGGTGTGTATTGAAAAACACCTGAAAGGCAACAGAATGACTGGTCACAGCCAGCATGGTTTCATGAGGGGAAAGTCCTGTTTGTCAAATTAATTTCTTTTGACCTGGTTGATCAAGCGAATCCAGTTGATGCAATCCTTTTGGATTTCAGTAAAGCTTTTGATACCATCTCTCACAGGATCCTCTTGGACAAAATGCCCAGCATTCAGCTGGATCAACACATCATGTGATGGATGAGCAAGTGGCTCACAGGTCAGGCACAAAGGGTTATAGGGAATGGGGTGACATCAGACCTGTCACTAGTGAGGTTCCACAGGGCTCCATCCTCAGCCCTGTGCTCATCAACGTCTTCATACACAATTTTGACAGGGGACTTGAAGGGATGCTAAGTAAGTTTGGAGGTGATACAAAACTGGGAGGAGCTGTTGACTTCCTTGAAGGCAGAGAGGCCCTGCAGTGAGACCTCAACAAATCAGAGGGCTGGGCAATCACCAACCATATGAAGTTCAACAAGAAAAAGAGCTGGGTTCTGCACCTGGGATGGGGCAACCCTGGATGTATGTATAGATGGGCACATGAGGTGCTGCAGAGCAGTGCTGTGGAAAAGGACCTGGGGTCCTGCTCGGTGGCAAGTTGAACACGAGTCAGCAGTGCCCTGGCAGCCAGGAGGGCCAGCCGTGTCCTGGGGGGCATCAGGCACAGCATCGCCAGCCGGGCAAGGGAGGGGATTGTCCCGCTCTGCTCTGTGCTGGGGCGGCCTCACCTCGAGTGCTGGGGGCAGTTTTGGGTGAGACAATATAAAAAAGGTATTAAGCTATTACTGTCCAAAGAAGGGCAGCAAGGATGGTGAAGAGCCTTGAGAGGAGGAGTATGAGGAGTGGCTGAGGGCACTTGGTCTGTTCAGCCTGGAGGAGAATGAGGGGAGACCTCACTGCAGTCTCCAGCTTCCTCATGAAGGCAAGAGAGGGGGCAGGCAGCAGTCTCTTCTCTGTGGTGACCAGTGACAAAACCTGAGGGAATGGCCTGAAGTTGTGTCAGGGGAGTTTTAGGTTAGATATTAGAAAAATGTTCTTCACCCAGAGGACGGTTGGGCACTGGAACAGGTTCTCCAGGAAAGTGGTCACAGCACCAAGATTACCAGAGTTTAGGAAGCACTTGGACAATGCTCTGGGGCACATGGTGTGATTCTTGGGATGTCCTGTGTAGGGCCAGGACTGGATGATCCTGATGGGTCCCTTCCCACTTAGCTTATTCTGTGATTCTGTACTCCTTTCTCTTCTCCTTGTTTGTAGGTGATCTGATGGGGACTGTTTCACATAGACCCAAAATAAGACAAACCAGACCCAAATGCTGGGCCAGCAAGCAGAAGACAGTCACAGCCCCATTTTACTCCACAACTGAACTGCAAATGCCTTGTCCCCCTTTCTCCTAAGAGTGTTTTCTAATTTTTCCTGTTTCTTTCTCACTTCCATGTCCTTTCCTTTCCAGCTCTTCTCCAGATTACAGAAAAATAACCTCAATTTATTTTAATGGTCCATATTTCTGTCTGTTAATGTTGCATCTGTTTTTGTACGAACTGTTCCAGTTCAAAGGGGAATAGTTCTGAAAGAGGTTGCTCTCCACTTCTGGATGCTGATGTTTTGTCTGTTGAAAAATTGACTTTTATGGTCACTGGTAAAATACACTTGGAAAGATATGGAGCATCTGTTCATAACTTGTCAAGCAGATGGATTCAACTAAGTGAAAAAGCATTTTTATGCCCATAGCCCCTTTAAAGCATTGCCTTCCAGCTGCTTCTTTCTTTAGAAAGGGTATCTTGCAGATGACATACTGAGTTGACTGGAATTGCTACTGGTAAGTCCAAATGCCTGCAATCAGATGATGAATTAACTACAACACTGAGTCTGGATGGAATAATCTGAATAATTTTTTATAATGCCTAAGCAGACTTAACTATAAGTCAGATCACCATGTTTTTGCAGAAGAAAACTGAGTTTTCCAGTTGAATGAAGTGCCTTGGATATGCCTGAAGCAGTAAGTGAACAGGATGATAGAATTTAGACATTTAGAAAAATTTTAACAGAGTTCCACATAGAAGACATTCAAGTCATAGGATAAGTACTTATAGGGCAAAAGGCAGTGGTGCATAATTATTTGGAAACTGGCTGCAAGATAGAAATAGGAATTTGTGTCGTGCATTTTTGTAGTGGTTCAGGCATTGCAGCGTATTTGTTTCTGATGATTTGTTTGAACACTTTGCTTGTGTTGATGAAATGAAGGTTAAGTCTAACCATAAAGGTAAAAGCCATGGATCTTATTGTCAGTTAATAGGATTATGTAGAGGAGTAGTAAACTAGTTGTTTAGAATATAGAAATATTTCTTCTCCTGAAGTTGGAGATAGCCAACTAAAGAGAAAGGCAATACATTTTGCAAATAATAACTGGCCCTCTACATAAAATGTAACTACCTGCAGTTAACAGAACCCAGCAAAGAAGACAAGTTTCAGTGTGCAGGAACACTTGCCTTCATTTACTTTGGTAAAGGGGCTCCTTTAACTCTGTTAAGCTGTTGCTGGTGATGAAGCTGCAGCGTTCAGAGCAGCCCTGCTGACGCTGGGAATGCACTGCACAGCGTGGAGTGGAAGTCAAGTGCAGTCTGACAGCTACTTTGCCTTCAGTGACAGGTTCTCTTCTCTGCAGATACCATTCCAGGTGTTCCTCTTCTGCAGCAGGGCAGTGTATCTAATAGCACTGTTAGCCTGGAGAAGGATCAAAGATACAGAGTTTTAAATAGAAGATTTGGGTTGGTTGTTTGAGCATACTTTTGAAGACAGGCGTCTTGAGATGGTCTTCGTGGCTGGGTCAGTTCTGTGTTAATGCTCACTTGCCTGCTTTTGGGAGAGAACAAACCCAAGAGCAGTCTGTTTAAAAGCAGAGGTGCTTTCAAATGAAACTGGAAGAAACTTTTTTGTGATTTCGTATTCTTGTAGTAAACTGAACTTATATTGCTAGCAAAAGCAGAAGTCTCTTCGTCTTCTTATTTTATCTACCACTGCTGCATACAGCAAATGCTCTTTCAGCTTTGCTAAGTTTGTGGTTGCACACTTCCCCCCTCTGCCCCCACTCCAGCAACCTCAGCCTTACACCCAAGCTGCAGAGTCTGGCTGTACGAAGGAGAATTTTGTTTTTCATCTTCTGAAAATCCAGCTCTTTATTCACCTACTTTTGAACATAAATGTACTGTGTATAAAATGATTGCAGACAGGCAATCAACTATTCTTTTCGGTCTGGAAAATAAGGAAATTAAAAGCCTTTTATGTAAAATTTGAGCTATGACTCAAAAATTTCTTTCTCTTCTTTTTTTCATTCTTCTTTTCCTTCCTAAGTCCTCAGCGTTGCCATCTGCACTCTCACTAGGGGCTGGGATTTGGCTGTGTGTGAAGTAGGGTAAGACAGCTGAAAAATTCTTCTAGGAAAAATTGCTACTAAAGGTGTTCTATGTTTGAATGGTAAGTGCTGAAAAGGAAGCACTTCCCTGCCTGCTTTAGTGACTTCATCATTGCTGCTGCTATTTTCCTATTCTTTATGTTTGCCTTCAGGTAGATTCTGTTAATAGTAGAGAAATATTTCCACTTCTCGCCTTTGTAATTATAAATCAAATGTATTTCCTTTTCACAAGTTCAGAAACTCCTTAATAGTCACTGTTGAGTAAACTGGGCTCAGCCTTTTAAACATTCTCTGTCCTGCCTTTTTAGCCTGGGTTTGAAGAAGAGTGTATACAGACTTTTTCTTCCCCATGAGGACAACGTGAGCCAAACCGTTCTGTAGCTGAATTCCATTCTCTCCTTTTTGGCAATTGCACAGAATGGCTTATGCTATGTGGAGTTTGGTGCAATTCCATTGGAATTTGCTAGAGTTGCAGTGATTTATACCTGGTGTGAATCTCATCTTTCCAAAATATTACTGATGCAACAGAAATGCAGAGCTGAAAATTCCTCAACTAAGAAGCAAAGTGATCTTTCTTTTGTTTTGCAGTAAGTTAATAGATTATTGTTATCCCTAAATCTCTGTTATCACTAACTTCAATTTTCATTATCAGCTGGAAAAAGTTGAATACTTTCAAGAGTATCAATATAAGAACATAAATCAAAATACTTTATTCAGTAGTTTCTGATAGAGTGGAATCACTGAAACCTTGTTATGACTATTTTAGAAGCCACTAGAGCATCCATCTTAAGTTGATAGGCTGCAAACCTAAACTTTCCAGTTACTGGAATACATGTTAGTATTCCTGTGAGTAACACTTCCCTGTATTGCTTCCAGTGCCAGTTTTTCAGCAGGGGCTTAGAAGGGTAGTTGGAAATACTCTCTTGTGATTAGAACATAAATGTGAGGAGCTTTTGGTTTTTTGATTTTTGGGTTTTTGTGGTTGTTTTTTGGGTTTGGGGGTTTTTTTGTAGTCATGGCACCCAGGCCTTGTTTTACATGATAGAAACATTAATTTAATGTTGTTTTCGGAGTATGACGCTCCTCATTTTGAGATGGTGCATCTCTTTTTCCTGCAAACATCCAGGCAGTCCATAGTGATGGACTAGAAGGATACTTGTGCCTAAGACAAAGTCAGTGACCAACTTTTCATTTCAGTCTTATGTGATGTGATTTACTTCCTCCTTCAAATCTTAGATCTGTGTCCTTAGGCAGCTGAAGTTTCATACCCAAAGGCTGATTTACTACAGCAATTTAACTGATTCCTGTACATGTGCTTGTTTGTAATTGCCCCAAAATGAACATCACTACATCATTCTAAGGGTGCGTTTGCACAAGACACCCTGCCTCATAAACAGCCTGGATTATTTTGTATATGATGGGGAAAGAAAGCAAAATGAGGGACTGTGAAGGTATTGGGGTAATCTGTTGGAGAGATACATCTATAAAAGAGCCAATATAGTTTATGGCAACAGCTTCAGGTCTTGAAGGTTAGGGGGGTACCTTCCTCAGAATTTGGCAACCAGCCTGTTGTACTAGTAAGTGCTATGCAGTTCTGAAAGCAAGGATCTGCTTTATTTTTGTGCAACTGTTTTCTTATCAGCAGCTAAATACATTAGATCTAGTTGTGTGGCTTCTAGGATTCTGTGTATTGTGAGTTAAATTTGCTCCAGCCAGTGTAGTTCATTGTAAGTTCAGTATGTTACTGAATATTTATGAATGAATATTTTTTGTGTTTTACAATGACATTTAGCAATACATTACAGCTAGAGCCAAACAAAATAAAACCTCTACAGAAAGAGCAGACTTGGGGGAATATATCTCATCAGATTCTTGCTTTTCCTTGACAGATAGTTTGGGGACCTGTTCTGGAGTTTTATAAATGACTTGTTTGTGAATCTGGCATAAAATCCTGGCCTTGCTGAAGTTAATGAGTGTTTTACTGCTGAGTCTAGCAGTGGTAACACTGGAATTCTTGCGTCTATGCTTCTGTCCTTCTCCTTTCCTGATGTGTGGGAGGTGCAGGGATGCAGACAGGGAGAAGACAGGTCTTTTCCCTTCAGTTCAAGAAGTGACTGCATGGAAGGATTTTTGGAGCTGAGCTATCTGTAGAGAATAAACTTTTTTCCATACCCTCTGCTCCCTACTCTCTTTCCCTAACTCTCCCTCCCACCTCCCATGCACTCTATCTCTCTATCTCTGGGATTTTCTGTAGAGAGCAGGGAAGGAAAACCTAGGAGGAAAGATTGCTGGCTGTTAGCTGAAGCAGGTTCTGCCTTAAATGTTTACATTTGCTGAAGGAAGGAAGGAAGACTGTTTAGATTTGCCTGCTCTTTAAGGGTCTGGACAATATTTGCATTTACTTTTCTGTACCAATACAATAAAACCTGACACAGAGGTGTTTTAAACTTGACCCTCATGTGCAGTGTTCTATCCTAGCTCTGACCAATCTGTTTTAGCTCTGTGTGGTAAGACTGTTTTCTTTGCAACCAAGTTTATCTGACTGACTTACCTACATTCCTTCTGATGTGCTTGGAAGCTCTTGTTTTGGGCTTGGAATACTTTTGATAATTTTTTTTTTTTTAATGAATTCTCTAAAATCAAGCTTACTGACTTTCTTTGACCTCACAGGTTCTGTCCTGCCCTTCTCTACTGGTGCAATAAATTGTTTTAATTTGCTGGAAAATGTTTTTACTGAGATCTTTATATTTATGATGGCTGTTTTCAGGCTAAGGTAGAAATGAATAGCATATGGCTATTGTGAGAATAAAATATTAATTTTGGCAAATTTAGTCAATTCACAGTGGGTGTTCTTAGCCTTTAAAACAAAATTATCACATATTTGGCACAACTATCAAGTGCCTGGGTTTTGATTCTAAGCCTTAATCACCAAATGAAGAGAGCAATGTATTATTAACATGTTATGAAGAGACAGTAGCTGTGACTGTGTGAGCTGAGGGTGGGTGTTCTACAGGGCTGCTCCGTGGTAGGAAAGAGGACAGATTGCAAAGTTAGGACAGCATGCAACGATTAATGTACTCAAAATGGACTGGTCTCCATGATGTCCTTGAATTGAGCATGCCAGAACAATGAGTTTGAATTCTAAACCTAAGAATTTCGCAAGTGTCTGGCTGTGTCTGATGTTTGATATCATTCTGAACGTTCCAGTGTGTCTTGGTCCATTGCTACCATTGAGTCTCAAGGAAGAAGAGATTTATGCGTTGAAAAGCAGCGTAAGGGTATCAGTAGGTTAATTGGAGGCCCACTGGTTATAAATACCTGCATAACACAGCATCTGATGGGCAATGCTGTGTGACAGCAGCACAGGCAGTATCACTTACGGCTTCATTGTGCAGAGTGCTGACAGCTCCTGCAGAATCCTCTCCTTGGGAAATGAGGAAAGCTGGTGTCACATTTGAGCTTTTTTTATCTGCATGGATACATTCGAGTCACCTTCATTCATTTCTGAATACTTCACCCCTAGTCTGACTGCAGTCCAGAATGACATTTGCATTTCAGATTGCATATTGTGACCCAGTGGTGTTATTGGTGATGAATCTCATTTTCATGAGCATTAACAAAGCATGGTTTCATAAAGTATGTCAGTGCCTCTGTGCTTCACTGGAGCATGATCTTCTGTAGCACCACAGCTGATGGAAAATACAGGGCTGGAGACAAGGCCATTTCCCTTTTGTTGTATACAATATGGTCTTTAAGTTACGTCTGTTGTAAGATACTACATGTCCTTATGAAGGGTCTGGTGACTCTATTGAAGGAGACCCCAAAACTGCGACTGATCTCTATGACCTCAAAACTGGTAGGGAGCTGACTGGTGCTGTCAGTTATGGTTTCATGAACTGCCTTTGGCACTGATGTTTAAAAGCTGTGGAGCCAGCCTTGTAGGATTTGGATATCTTCTGCAGATAATGGGGAATTTGGGAGGGAGCACTAAATGAAAACTTCCTCAAATATTAACATTTTTCATGCACATAAAACCTAGTTTCAATAATTTTTTAATACTTTCTAAGAACACTTGGGAAATTGAACAGTATTGTGAAGTTCTATTTTTAACACAGTAAATGCATGTATTTGCATGTAGGTTTGTGCAGACCGACATTGGATTGGACTCAGATTGTCCTAAGGAAAAGCAAGTTTCAATTACCCTGCATGTAATTTCTGCTCCCTGTCTGGATTCTTGTTTGGAAGTAGTGTGACAGTATTACTGGCTTCTAGAGGAAAACATTTTTTCTGTTGTCTCTCATATGCTAAGCAAACATAAACCAGAGGAGAGGAGAGGAAAAAGGATGGGGAAGACAAGGGAGAAGAGTCCATTTCTTAAGCAAGATTTTGATCATAGATTACTTTATCTGGAAACCAGTGTACCACTACCAGAACTTCAGTTGTAACTTGAAGATATTTCGCTAATGTGCAAAATGCCTTCCAAACCCTTTAAGTAAACCATTCTGACATGGAGCCAGTTAACTGCTACTAAACATTTCTCAGTGTTTTTTGGCACTGTTTAAAGGATCCATGAGGTTTTAACTTTTTTCAAGGCCCTGTTCAAGACTGGAAATACTGAAAAGTATCTGGGAAGTAACTTGGAGCAATAGTTTTGTATCAAGCTTCATTCAATTGTGTGAAAGTTGTGTAATGAGATTACTGGCAAAGCAGAATAATAAATTATGAATAGAACTTAAATGACTGACTGTCTCGTGTTCTGATATAGCTTCAGTTCAGGAGTCAGGACTGATCTGAGGTTGTGAGCTGGTGTTTTTGTTTGTAACAAGAGTGTAAGCTTTCTGCAGGTGATTAAACTGTAGAATGTGGCAGCATCCTGCTATACCAGAAATGGGTCTCTTGCACAAAGTGCTGTATAACTGGGATTAGTATTTTGATATGTCCCCTGTTGTAGTGTCTGGTCAACTCATAGAACATTTATTCTTCCAAGCTTAGTCCTCAGCTTCCAGTTTGTAAGTAAGGGCTATTGATTAGCACAGGAATGAAGTAAATGTAACCTTGAACTTGATTCTTCTAAGTCCTGGGTTTGTAATCCCCAGACATCATCCTTCATCCGGAGTGCTGCATGTGTCTGGGCCTTTCTGCCATCCTTTGCACATTGCAGTCTGTGTTCAGGATGTGCCCATACTCTGCTCCTTCAGCAAGTGCTAGAGGGCAGAGTTAAACATGGGGATTAACATGATGACTGGCATCTGGCTATTTCTTTATAACTGTTCACAATGGAAAATTCATTTTCTTTTTTACAGTGTAGCATTTTTTGAAAGAAAATGGGGTGGGTTTTTGTTTTTTTTTTTCTTGAGTGATGATTTCATGAGGTTTCTATGTTAACTCTATTCTTACTTGAATATTTTTAAGACTAACATAAAAGCTTCTTAAAGTGTTTTTTGTTGAATGATTTGAAAAATTTAGAAATATGTCTTTGTGCATTTTGATTAATCTGTATGCATGCAGACATTTGGTTTCTTTTAAAAAACTGGAAGGTTTGACTTTTTAGCACTGCTTTTTTTTTTTTTAAGTAATCAGTATGCTCATTCTAGACCTGGTGTCATAATGACCCTCCCTCTGATCATGACAGCTAGAATTGGAGCCCTCTTTAATTTGGAGCTTCCTTAATACTGCTCTAAGCTCCTGATTAATGTTACAGGAGGTTGTTTGAGAGTAAATTGAGATGCTCTCTCCTGCAAGATTTAAATGTGCTTTTTCCATTGCCACATCCTGCTGATATAGTGGTTAAGGATTCAACTGAAGATCTTATTTGATCTGGGGTCTAATTATGAGCTGAGGAGCCTTAAAAGCATATATTGCATTTATTATTCATTCAGTGTATTTTTGAGGTACTGTAGTCTTAATTTACGGTTTAATGCATACGTTGGCTAACTTGTACGTACTGTAAACTCCTTTTCTCCCACTCCTGTGATCAATAAAGCCTGGTTGGGATGATTATTTTTTTTAAACAGAAAATGCAACTTTGGAAACCATGAAAAATACTGCAGTTTCCTTTCGATTAGAGCATATTCTGCACTTGCAAAAAAACCAATATTGCCATCTAGTGGGAGTGAAGATTTTGACCTCTCATGCTCCTCCCTCTGAACGCCTGTTTTCTCTTGGAGGCATAATGTATGTTTCTATTGAAGCTGCAGGAGTTCTTCTCCTTCCCCAAACTGTGCAGAAAGCCTTGCTATTTTATTTCTGACAGTACTCTTGCATGTATTGCTGGATAATCAGAAATACTTTGCAGGTCTATAGATACAAATGTGGCTCTTTATGAGCTGCTTTTCTAAAGTACACTGTCCAAGGCAGCACAAGGTAGTGTTCCTGTGCTGTGGTCTGTTTGGGTAATGTTACTGTGACAGTGCCTCTGCAACATGCAAATGAATTCAAGCCTTTGAACCTGCCAGTTTTCTGACACCCATAAAGACTATCAGAAAAATCTACTTCAAACCTCTGTGCAAAATATATATTGAAAGTGTTCTAGTTTATGTGTGCAAAATCGTATTGACAATGTTCGGTGGAAACAGAGCAAGAGGTAGGATGTGGCTGAAACTTTGGGATAAAGTGATTTCCAGAAGGTTTTTTCTACCTTTTCCCGCTGCTTTGTTTCAGATCAGGCCCACTAGGGATTCATAGAAATGGAGATAGAATGACACCTGATTAAATTAATTTTTTTGTTGCTTTGTAACACTATATTCAGCTTTTGTTGCCTTGTTACACTTTTTCTTCTGAAACTCCAGCTGACTAGAATTGGTGAAGTAGCAGGTTTTCTTCTTGGATTTAATCAAAGCATTTAATTAATCTCCCTGCTTTAGTCATCAGTCTGCAGCTTAGCAATGCAGAGTCCTAAGAACCAAAGTATTACTTCTAAATGCATTTCAGTTATGGTTTTAGTTAACTCTTGTGCCAAATCACTGTGTTTTTGAATAAAAGTGCTAAAAGAGGAATCACTAACAGAGGTCTACCTCGCTCTGCTTGTAAAGCACAGAACATCAGCACAGTGATAATTATGACAGTGTTGTGGTTGCCACTTGTTCTTCTCTTTCCGTTTTTTCCCCAATCCTCCTACAATGAACTGAATTCAATCTAGAGTGCTTTACATATCTCTTGTCAAGCAAATGTCTACCTGTCTTTCAGAACACCTCTGTGATCCAAAAAGAGTCCAATCCATGTGTTTTCATCATATTCAATACTCTTGACTCTAAATAGTCTTTCTTAGCTTGAGGATATTAGTCTGTGTTTCATCAATTGCAATTGGTACTTCAAAGCTGATTTTTTGCATTCAGTGCTGCCTCACTGCTGATGCCCTGTCCTCCTGTTCATATTTGGGTGAGGCGTGTATGGTATACTTCGGGAAGGCCAGGGGTTTTTGTGAGTGGAGAGAATCTGTAAATTCTAAGTATTGAGTTGGCTTCTTGGGATGAATGTCTGGGATCCAAACTGCTCATAAGTACTATGTGATGTTTGCTTCCTTTATTTGGAACACGACTTTAAAGTAACCAGAAGATAGTTATTATAGGTCAATATTTGTTATAGTGATAGTACTGCTCACATTTTACTTGTAGTGTGCAAAAGGTAAGAGAAAATTTGGACTAGGTCTTGGTATCCATAATCACTGGAAGAGAGCAAGAATAATGGGAAGGCTGGCATACAAGTGGAGAAGTAGACAGAGAATTTAAGTGACTGCATCAGTATTAGATACCGGTGAAAACTGTGTACTCATCACCCTTCAGCTCAATCTGTTTAGGTGGCATTCAGGAGGGTTCAGGTGCCCATCAGTTTCCATTTATTTCTCTGGCCCTGCAGAATCAGGCAGTCCTGTAGCTGGGAATGAAACTCCAGGTTTGTCAAAGCTCCACCATACTCCACATAAAGTCACTCTTGCACCTTCAAGATCTCTGGCAAAACTGTGTAACCTTAAGCCTTCTCACAGGCTTTGTGCCTTTTCATAACGACCTTAAAGCCTTCATGTTATTTCTTTGTGTAACTTTGCCATTGTTTCCTGTCATTTTATTCCTTGTAGACTGTAGCTTCTGCTGGACAAAGACCGTGAAGGCTGTATCTTGTTTACTGTCACTTGTCATCCAGGCTTGATTGATGATGATGTGCTCTAGTTTGGGTGATCACATTGGTTTATGTTTCAAAAGTAATGCTACGGCTGGAAACAGATTTTTCTTCTCAGAGCAATGTTTCTCAAGTATTTTTATGGTTTCTAAACCATCTTCTCTTCATCTTTCTGTGTCTCGCCTAGTATAAATATTTAAATGCTAATATGATGAATTTAATAGTAATTCTCCATAACCAAGGGTAAAAAAGAAGAAAGCTGATAAGGAGTGTGAAAATAAATTAGCCAGCAGCCAGTGGTCTTTGTTAAAGTAAATAATTTTTAAGGAGATAAAAGGTAATTAAAATTAATCAGCAAGTGCTGTTACATTATTAAGACAGAGAACTGACAGAAATACTTTCAATTTTCAGATTTTACGTAATTTGGAAAATAAGGATCAAAGTGTTTCGAAGTTTTCAAAATGTCTTTTATTGCTATTATCTGATTCCCCCCTGCTTTTATATGTGAAAATACTTTGTGTGAAGAGTAGTAAATGATTGCATTTCCATAAGTATGTTTTGGGGTTTTTTTGTCATATTTTTCTCTGTTAGTCTTTTTAAAAGACCTTTTTTTTGTATTAGAACTGTATGAAAGAGAGGAAATGGCCTGATTAAAGGAGGAGTGGTTCTTCAATCCCCATTTCAAATCCCTCTGGTTTTCTAAGGAGCTATTCCCCCCCAAAATTGGGAAATATTTATGGATATGTTGCAACAATAATAATTTCTATCTGCCTTCTTTGCTCTTCTTTCTCAAAGATGACACAGGTATCCTGAAGTTATTATCTTGTTACTCTGTAGCCTGGAAAAACTGTTATTTAGAGAGAACAAAATTTAGCTCAGGCCATCTGCACAATTTTCCTTTTAATTTTCCAGCAGGTTTTCCAATCCATCCTACACGCTATGCTTTTAGAGTTACATTGCTAACGTTACTTGAGCTTGGTTGGCTTATCTTTTTAAAGAGAATTTGCATATGCAGATAAATATGCTTAAAGTTATTATAAGGGATATGTAATATCCCTTATTATTGCTATTCTCAGGAAGCCTGAGAATAGCAGAGTACTAGGGTATTTTTCCTATTCATAACCTCCATGGTGAATGTGTCATAAAGAACTTATTAACATCTGCAACTCAAATATCTCATTTCCTCTTAGCTGCCACTAAAAACTGAGATGAGGGATATTTTTTCTGATTGTTGGTAGTGTGGTTTTGTTTTACCTCAAAGTACCATTTTTGATTCTAGGGGGAAATAGGATTGCATATTTATTTTTCCTTTTTGCATATATATTTACCTTTACATTTAATTATCTTATTTCATGACTTGAAATACCAAGACCTTGATTTCTTGAGCATGTGCTTTCCAGGTATACTAGCTATTTAAACATCCTCCCTCCCTCTTTCTTTCTGAAATTTGTCTTCCCTGATTATTGTTCTATAGCTCATTACTATTCATATAGATCTATCCCCTTGCTGCTTGTTGTATGTCTGCAAGGACACACATTAGATAGTTAAGACAGCAACTGAATGATCTGAATAATAATGTGAAATACAAGATCTAGAAATAAACCATATAAACAGGAAAAATTACTGCAGCTTTGGAATGGCTAATTATATTGCACTTCATATATTTTATGGTACATCCTATTTGATATCTAATTATAAGTACATTTCCTATGCAATCTTCTTAATTTCTCAAGGCCTTGTTCTGTCACCCGAACTCTCACTGAACAGTTCCTTTAAACTGTACCTCTTTGCTATTGTCTGGTGCAGAAGAGAGCACTAATCAACTGTGCTGGAAATTGGCAGCTGTGTTACGTATTAGCGAATTTGGCCTGGATGATATGCACAGCCTTTAAGAAAATCTGTCACCTTTCCTGATTTTGCATGTTGCTTGACACTGGTTTGCTCGATTTCTGAAGGAAATGTGGGAAGCACTGAACTCCTGTGGCTTTCACTGTAATTTCTGGATGAGTTCAGCAAGACATTGGTGCCCCTACTGCTGCATGTGTCATGTTGCCCATATATTTTCTTTTGACAAGGTCCATCAGTTGAACACTTCAGGCTATCACAGGGGCTTCCTTCCACTTGTCATGTAAGTGGATTTTCACTGATGGGCCTGAAAGTGAGAGATAAAAATCTAAATTAAAACATGTCATGGTCTGTTGGAATCATCTCTGTAAAGGAGCTAGAGAGCATGCCGTGTGCCAAGGAATGACTCCAGTAGAACACCTGGGATGCAGGAATAGCACAACAGGGAACATTTCTCTTTGATTACAGGAGAGAAACTTCTAAGCATGGCTGAAATTTATCTCTTGGCGATAATTAGTAAACCATAGAGAAGTCTGTTCTTAGATTCCTGCCTGGAGATGTAATTGTAGTACAACTACCAGGAAAATCTGCAATACTGGCTTTTGATCCAGAGAGTTTTGTAGGCTGGAGGATAGGTGTTGAAACCAGGAGAAAAGAATGAAAAAATATCTCAGATCAGTGCTGAATTGTTTTGGAAAAAACAGGAAGCACGTTTTGCAACCTTAAATCTGATATTTACTGTGCATTTGTGTATTTCTGGTTTTGTGCTGCTTAGTAGAATATGATGCATTTGAAGCTTTGTTCCATATTTCTTCTAAGGTATGTTGCCAAGTTAGCCCATAGTCCACAAAATTTTTGTTCCACTAAAATACAGGGAAAGGAAATTGGATAACAGGGAGCATTCAGTATATTAAGGGTTTCACTGTGAGTATATTCCACATTAAATTCTGGAATTACAAAGATCTATATACTAGAGCTAGCATCAGATATATACAAATGATTGCCTTCTGAAACAAAAATAGTAATCCCATTCCTCTTCCATTTCCTTTTAGTGAAAATTGATGAGCTCACACTTCTATTTGTGAGCTGCTCACAAATTTTCTGAGGTTGCTCGAAGATAATGAAATTTAAGCAACAAGATCTCTATACTACAGCTAGCATGATATTTCCCTGTTAATGACTATTCCTTTTCACTTTGTAATTTCCAGAAACTTTCAATCTTTGTCTTGCTGCTTAAATTTCATTATATCTAAGCAAAAAACTGACTCCAGCACTCCCTATGTATTCAGTAATCCGTTAAAATTTCTACTTGAATCTCAGAACATTCCCTCAGTGGGAAGTCAGGGAGCATATTTTCCAAGATATGAGAATAATTATTACTGAGATATGCAAACTGAAGACTGGATGTGTGTTCATCAGAGGAGAGAACTTCCAAAAGCCAGAGCTCACAGGAACATCAAGAACAAAGTGCTGGCATCAGGGAAGTTTTAGAGGAGTCAGTCTGAAACTTGGCTCACTTCTGTTAAGTCTAAAATTTATACTGATCCTAGGGTCTTAAGGAGCATATGTTGTTCACAATATATAGTGTTGTGAATGGCATTCCTCTTGATAGGTGATTTGAAGGGTCTTTTGCAAGCCAGGATTGTCTTTGTCAATACCGTTTGTGTGTGCATGTTTGTTGGTTTCCTTGTTATCTTGGACATGGCTTCTGAAGTTTGTTACACTGTAATGCCTGTCAGTAAGTATTCCAAAACATAAGAAAAAAGCTGCCTTTATGTAGTTAAATTGAATTAATTTTAATTCATCTGCAAAATAAGGGGAATGGTCTGTATTTTATTTTGTGTGTTGAAAGTTGCAAAGGCATTCTGGAGCTTTAAAGGGGGTCCTGAATTTTAACAGGAAAAGGTAACTAAAAGGTTATGAAAGGTAACTAAACTTACCGATTTTTAGGGCTTCACACTGGGTGTGAACAGGCTATTAACAGGCTTTTCATCCTCGTCTCTTCTGTTATTTGCAGTTGAATTTAAGATGGTTGAACTACAATACTAGTTGTTAACTGGATTTTCTGCTGATTTTGTTCTTGGGAAGTGGAATTTAAATCTTGCTTATGAATGTTTGATAAAAAGAAACAAAATTCTTGAAATGTGTCTGGTATTCTCACAGGGTGAAATTGCTGTCCATGTAAAGGTAAAAAATAAAACACAAGCAAAAATTTATTTCTAAAAGATTATTTTTCAAGTACTTTCACGATTACTTTCAAGTATATATAATAATTCTGCATCTATAATTATATGCAGGTTTTAATGAAGTATGTTCTTATTCTGATGCATGTACTGTGGTATTTCATCTTGGATCGGCCACGATTCAGAATCAGACTCACAGAAACCCAACAGATACCACAGATTTCACAGATATCCACCAGTCTTCATATAGTGCTGCTTAGGGTTGTTTTGGAGAAAATACTCCAAATTCTCCCTGTCTGACTTGGCTTTTCTGTGCCTCACACAAAAAGTTGAAAATGCCTGCCAGCTGTTTTTCCTTCCATTCACTCCTACACATTGTGTAGATTGTTTCTGGAACTATTTCAAGTTTGTACATACGGCTTTCTGTTAGATGGGATCAGTAATTCCTATAATAATAGCTGAATCCTCTTATCATCTCAGGTGATTCTGGAAAACTGTTACATTATCAAAAAGTCTGATTCTGCAGAATTTGCAAAAATACTTTGCCTTGGTATTATTGGTATGTTTGTCATGGTGTTGTGAATAGCATATCCCCAGGTTCTTATTTCCAGAAAGTATTCAATGGGAGTATAATATAGTTGGTAAATAAATCCAGATTAAATGCAAAATATTCAGAAACTTACAGAAATCTCAAGTCTAGTGAATTACTCATTTCAGTGGCATTTTCAAATATCAGGATTCAGAACAAGAGCTGAATTTACCAAAAAAAGCGTGTGTTAAGATCCCATAGGTTGCAAGCTTGCTAAGTACCTTTTCAAAATCTTCTGCCAGGGAGTTTGAGCTGTGTGGCACAGGTAGCCTTTTGTTGAGCAAACAGAACGGAGACACTGGGCACTCTCTTCTGCCCTGCTGCCAACCCCCACGCTCCTCCACTGCGTCCTGCACCCTGCACCAGCACCAGCCTGCAAACCCTCTGCACGGTGCAGCTGCTGCGCTTCCAGCACGGCAAATGTGATTACCTCAGTGGAGAACGCCTTTTAGGGAGCGGTGTTATTGATCCCAGAATAATGGCCCTTTTATCTTTCACTTATTTTTCAGCTTTCGGCGATTGGCTTTTTCTTATTATTGCTCCCATGGACCTGTTTCAAAACCAGCACAATATTTGTAGTTCAGCAGAAATAAATGGCAAGGAGCATCCTCTGTCTCTTCTATGAATAGTGAAGCAGTAGGGGAAGGATTTGGTGTGTAAAATCAATAAATATATTCATGGGAAGGACAGGAAGGAATTAAACACTTGTAAACTCTACGTAAACCATCTTAATTCAATGGAAGAAACAGTTTGGTTTTTAAAGGTATTTGAAGGCAGATTTTTGAGTACCCATTGGAAAAAAAAAAAACAACCATAGGGATTGTAAATTAAGCATTGTTCAACTTGCGAGACTTAACAAACAGAATAAAAATTCTTACAGACGTAGTAGACTTCAAGGCTTTTCTACACCTCCCAGAACTACGCTGGGAGAGCTGTTTCTGCCACTGGTTGCAGAACTTCTTGGGCTCAGAAGCTCTGGGCACAAGATCCCTGAATCTCTGTGCTTTCAGGTATATGGTCCCTTGCCACTGACAACTTACTTTCTTAAATACTTTGCCCTAACTAAAAGAACTTCTCCCTGCCCACCAGCAAGCACCTTTCATCTCACCAGTCCTGACTTGTATCCTTGCTCAACTGGTTGTAGACCAAATACCCTTCAACTTTTCTCACCACAAAATGACTTTCTGACCTGAATACCTTTTACTCTCTTCTTATTCTCAGTAGCCTTCCTTTCACTGGTATTTTTACTAGTGTTTTTAGGTTTAGTCAAGCTATGCTGCATGGACTAAAGGTTAACCTTCACAAACAGCAGTATCTTATCTTTCCAGTGAGATTTCCAGTAAAAGTGACAAGTAGTATGTCATAAGGATGAGTTGTGTGGCACAGGCATATGCTAAGCAGGATTTGAACTGTCAGTATTCCCCATGGGTGCTCACCAACGGGGTAGTGAGAACCAGGGTTTCCTAACAGTGGGTATGTTTGATGGTTTTGAGCGGAACACTGTCCCCTTGACAAACATCTGTCAGCTGTGAATCTGAGCTGGACATAGCGTGAAAGAAACCTAGTAGAGCAAGGAACTTAATATAAGATGCCACTCCTCTGTTTAAAAGCACTAGATTGAATAGTTTTCCCTTCCAGCTGAAGAAAAGTACAGCACTGGCAATTAGAGGGATAGTGCTGTGGGGGGAGGGTGGAAAAGGAATGTTGTTATATACGGGTGCTAAAAGCAGAGATAAGGACTGCATGAATGCTGGTTATCAAGGTGGGGTTAACCCTGTCTTATAGCTTGCCTAGTAATTTGCAAAATTCATGTTCTGTTTCTGATAGTCTTGGGCAACAGTCTGTGAACCGAGGTGGGGTAGGTGCTGCTGCAAAAATTCAGGAGTTTTGGCCTGTATTCAACAGCAGCTGAAATAACTTAAATATCACTGACATTTTGTGAGGCTAAAGTTAGGTCAGAGTTTAAACTTATAAATGAAATACTATTAACACTTTCTCCACATTAGATCATTACAATATATATGTGTGTTTCCTGGATATACAAGATGGACTTGAGTGGGATGGATGGAAGTAGGAATGATTTCTCTTCTGATAAAAAGCAACCCAGTCACCTTGAGAATACTCAGCTGGAACTTTTTCCCTTTTGGTGAATTGCAAGGAATAGTATCTCATTACTATTTCTAAGAGTGGCAATTATTGCTTGGGAAAGGTGATACATGGTTTGTTTTTTTTTAAATTTGACCTTCTTGTCCCCACATGTGTGGACCACAGTGGAGTGCTGGGAGCTCTGGAGATGGCACTGATATATGGCAAAAAACCTATTAGAGATTTAGAGATGAACACAGCACAGAAGTAGGAAATATTCAGGAATTTTTTTATCACAGGGTACTTCCATCTTTTATATAATTTTCCAAAGAATAACATCCTTCTATGGAATTCTTTGTGCTGTAGCAATCCATCCTGTTTTTAATCACAGGGTTCTGAGGAATAATTAATAATGTAATTTTTATGTCCTCTAAGACATGAACTAGAAAAGCATTCTAAACTTGGAGGTTGAATGTTCTTCTGCAGAGTCAAACTTCTTAAGAAACTTCTGATTCTCATATAATGGGGATGGCAGTTTGAATAAGGCAATAAATAATTTTTAAATTAAAAAATGAGATTACTGCAGTTTCAAGTTATAAACACAATGCAGAGCAGTTAGAAAGTGCATGATAATTCTGAACTGGTTACTTTCCACTGCAGCAGCTTTTATTTACACATTCATATTAGTATTTCTGTAAGTGTTATTGAATTTAGTTCAATTATTCTGAGAAGTACCCATTTAGTGTTAGTTCAATACCGAAAATTTTGTTTGATATCACAAGCACAAAAGCATCTTGTCATGTTTCTTGTCTTTTGAGAAGTTCCCCAAGTAAGTCAGTTCATACAAAAATTTTAAAGCATAATAAAGAAGGGATTGAAGAAGAATAACTTAGTTCTGCATATAAACAAAACCCAAACAAACAGGATATGTTGATTCCTGACATGATTTAGCGCTGTAGTAAGTAGAGATGAGATAATTCACTGATGGACACACTGCTGCTGGCAGACACAGGGTTATGGTGTTTATTTCTTTTGTGCTTTGGGGTTGGGTTTGGTGCTGCATTTTAGCAGGGTTTATGTGGCCTCACATGAGTTTTAGCTGTGCAGGAATCAGTGGGCATTGTTGAAATAACCAGGCTTATAGGAGTTAAGCTACAGTTTAAAAAGTGTTTGTCCTTCTTTAGGCAGATCTTCAGTGAAATGAAAATTGGGTTGAAAAATATTATTGCTACATAATAAGCCAGAGAATGCTCAACTGGAACAGCAACACTTAGATATATTGCAGTGACTGTAAAGCATCAAATGTATATAAATATGTCAGTTGCTGCAGCAAAAGAGAAGTACAGATATTTGTGTTTGTCATGACTGATTTACCACATGAAATTTTGAGACAATGCAGAAAAGAGTACAGAGTATCAGTATTATAGAAGTGTTAGCCAGTTTTAATTAAGGAGCATTCTTGATTTGCTCCAGCCTTGCTTGTGTGCTCAGGCTTTCAAGATTTACCAGGCTCTTTTTGTGAGGATTCTAATTTGGGGGTTTTATTCAAGTTTCTTATGTCACCATGTCTTACTGGTGGCAGGGTGGGTTGGCCCCATAAGGCACCGAGGAGGTGTCCTCAAGTGCCAAACACCCCACAGCTGCTGCCAGCAATCCAACAATAGGGCTTAACAGAGCAGTGGGAACATCTTGCAGAGGCGGGGACTGCTAACAGGGCTAATTGGCACTATGCACTTGCGGCTGGAGGGCATAAAGGGTGAGTTGTGGTACAGGAGAGATGGAGAAGCTCTGTTGAAGTAGTGAGAAACCACCGTGCCGTACTATCTCTATAAAAGGTGGCAATGACCTTTGTTGGCCAAAGAAGTTTTTGAAGAAATAAGCCTTGACTATGAGAGGTAGGTCTGTGCCCGCCAGCTGCCTCATCTGCTTGAAGGGCAAGCTGTCCTAAAGTCTCCGCCTTGGAAACTGGCAGGCTCTTGGGTGCTTAATGGGATTCATCCATGAACTCCTGCGCTTTGGGCCTTCGTGGTGTAAGACCAGCTCCTTGTCGTCTCACACAGCTCTCGGTCTAGTCCCTCGTAGCAAGTTTAGGCTGTGCCACTCTGCGCTTGCCCCTGGCAGCCACGGTTCCCGGGACAGCAGTGGCTGCGGGCGAAGCGGCGGCAGTGGTCGCGCTGAGCTGCTGCCGGGACTGCTGCTCGGCAGGTGCGGGCACGGGGTGGCGGTGCGGGGGAAGGAGAGGTGCCCGTGCTCCCTGCGCTGTGCGGGGTCCCACGCCGGCGGCCAGCGCTGAACGTGCCGGCGCTCCCGCGCCTCCGCGGGGTTTCCGCGGTGAGGCAGCGCCGGGCCCGAGCGCCCCGCACAGGGCCGGGGCCGGAAGCGGGGAACCGCGGGGCAGCTGCGCCGTGCGGGGCCCGGGCACAGCCGCGGGCCCGGGGCACAGCAGCTGCCCCAAACAGCCTCCTCTGCCCTGGCAGAAGGTGGGAAAGCTGCTGGGCAGTATCGTGCAGAGGAATAGCGTCCGCCGACGACTTGAATTTCTCCTCTTGTGTCTTTTGCATCTCAGGCTTTCTGTCCTGCTAAAAGCACAGCACGGTGCAGCAGATAGGTGTGCTGGGCATTTCAAGGTCTGGTTTGTTAGTATACAACCAAATAGTTTGGTTTTTTACAGTGGCATGTGGAATTAGATGTGTACTTAGACCAGTGATTTTGGAGTTTTCTATTCCATCTGTTTTCTTCTTAAATCTGATTTCTGCTGTAGATGTTCATAATGGAAATGATTAAACAAAATCATGGAAGAAAACTAAGGTTTTTAAAATAAAACTCATTTTATTAAGTTAAGCAGGTAGTAATCCATTTATACATTTAATACTATTTAGTGTTTGTAGATTAGAACTGTTCTTATTATCTTTTTTTATTTCACATTGGGTGGGATGAAGTATATGAAACTAAAGCTAGAAAGCTTTCAGTTATTTTGTTTCTGGGAAGGGTAAGTCTTGGATGTGTTAGGCTCAAGTTGACCTTTGACAGGGCCAACAGGTTTTTGGATGGGAGTTGTAGCTTAAATTGTTCTGTTTAGGCTAGTAGCACAAATATTTAATAAATTGTTTCCATGTTGCTGTGGTAACGCACTTCATTTTCTTTTCAAAATTAAATCTACTTTAAATTCTAACTTTTAAATCAGATATTGAGTAATGTTATTGAAAAGTTACCAGTTTATAACTTTTTAGAAAATGACCATTGTGCAAGTTTAAATGTAACCAGAAGTTTTGTAAATAATTAATTTTCATATCAAGAGGCAATGGATAACAATTTGAATTCTCGTAGTTACCAAGGTGATTTAGAAGCACATGCTTGGTCAAGTCCTGATAAGTTGCTTACTTTTTTTTGAATCATTGCTGCTTTCTTTTCCACTTTGTCATTCCGTAAGTTTGTTTGTTGGTGAAGAAAGGAAAATAAATTGTAACTCTTTTTTCATTGAAAACCAATATAGTTATAAAAAAATCTGACTTTTGCTTGGAGTAAAGAACCTTGTACATATGAAGACCCTATTTGTTGCAAATGAGATTAATTTTTGAGACTTTTTGAACAGAATTGCAAATATTTTTTAAATTGGATGAATTGCTGCCTTTTCACTTATTTCCTATTTATTCAGCTATTTATTTGAAATTTGGGAGAATAACTTTCTTCTTAGTCCTCAGGACTGGTTTGTTAAGGTTGTTTAGGAAACAAGATATATACAGATGTAAATCATGAAGAATTTTCCTTCTCTTTCAAGAGTAATGGATTTCATGGAATAGAGAGTGTTTGTTTTCATGAAAGGCAAGACAATTATCAATGGCCATCAGTAACCCTCTCAGAAAAGGCACTGCCCTAAAAAAAATGCAGTGAGCATGGAGGTAACTCTCATGGCACCAGTCCAAAATGCTATGATTTTTGTTTCATGCTCATACTGCTTTATCCAAAGAAGCCATATTTTATTAATGACTGCTTTTTCTGTGTCGGTTTTTGGTGGGCTTCTTTGGTGGGCTTTTTTGTTTCGTTTCCAATTTTGCAGGGTTTAAGAAACTAACTGGTTGTAATTCTGCCAGTATTCCTGACTTTAACAATGCAGAAAGCATTTCTACCAAATTTAAAGGCAGGGAAGGTCCACGCCTTTCCAGCTTGGACCTGAAAATCCTTTCCTTCTTTTTTAATTGCCTTACAAAATGGCCTATTCCTGCAAAACCACTTCCAGATTCTCTTCAGGAAAGAAGTACAGACAGTCATGTTTGGAAAAAAAAACCTAAAAAACTTTGGGTGGAAGCTTCAGAAATGCCAAGTTGACTAAAACCGTACATTTCTCTGAAAGGCCAAGGGGTGTGAGTGTCCATATCACCTTGGGAGGGTGGTTGAGCATGAGAGCCTTCCAGGTTGTACTTGCTTGTGGAGGGGGTCATGCTTCCAGCCCCACTGGGTGTTTCTGAATGTCTTATTGTATAAATTAAGAAAATAGATGGGGAAAGCAGGTGGAAATCTCTCTGGGGGATTTTGTTTTGAACTTGCTATAATGGTTTAATAGTTAGCAGTTAGAGCTAAACAGGTGTTTTAAGAGCTCTTATTTAACAATTATCACTCATTTCCGGGCTTCCTGTTTGTTCAGGCTGCTGGAGAATATCACAAAATCAGCCAACTTCTCTCAAAACCTCTTTTAACCCTTTGTCATCCAGTGAACCTGGGAAAACCCTCTGTCAAAGAGCCATGTGGCTGAAGGATGAAGGACAGCACAAAGCTGTTGTGGTGCAAGGACTGTGGCAAATGTGAACAAGACTCTTGAAAATTTTGAAATGCATAGGAGTATTGCATCACTGTGAAGATTGTGTCGTTGTTTCATCTCTTTGATTATTTTTTTTGGATCAATTATAGGAAACGAACTAAGGGAAGCTTATTGAGATCATACAAGTTGGTACTTTTCCTTGGGTTTTTTATGTTTGGTTGGGGTCTTTTTTATACTCCATTAACATATTCCATTATGTATTGGCCAAGGACATGACAGACACATGAGGATTTACAAAGATGATGGCATTACTTAACCATCCTTCAAAAGCTCATGTAATGCTCCAAATATCTTTGTCTTGAATCGTTCTGATCAATTAGGATTTAGAAAAAATGTTAGAAAATTGTGAATTGTTTCCTTTTATCTTTAGCAATTGCTGTTTTGTTGATAATATGCAAATGAGTTTTTCATCTACTTGTAAGTGATGTTCCATAGATTAGATTAGTGCTAACTATGGGGAAAGTGTAATATTAATCAAGATTTTAAAACTAAAACACTGAGAGCACCCTGGAGTTTGTTATTTGGACACAGAACAAACTGTGAGATTGTGATGGCTTTTTTGGTTAGTAGTGTAACAAGACATTGTCAAATGGTTCACATTAATATTTATTCATAAATGAAATAAAGGTCAGCAGTTATTTCCTGGGACACATGTCTAGTTTGCTTACTGCATATGTCTGTTTTTTCAAGCAGGGAGTTGTAAAAAAAAAAAACTGTCTCAGAGTGTTCAGAAATCCCACTGTACTTCCTTGAGAGATAAAAATGGAAAAAAATGCTTTTTAGTTGGAGTGCCTCTGCAGGTTGTAGAGATAGGTAAGAAAGGACTAGCTCCTTACTAGTAATGGCTCTTGAGTGATGAGTCCTGGTGAGAATAAGAAATCAGGGATGTATATGTCCATTCCTACATTTGCATGCTGGTAATGATATTCATGCCACCTTCAGCTCTCTTCACACTGGTTTAAGTATGTACTTTTTCTAGTTTTCCTGAAATTATACCTCAGTCCTCCCAGTGTAATGAGACTAAAACCAGGCCAGATGTGAGCTCTGCTCTGGCAGAAAGGCTCTTGGTGAAGAAACTGTTCCTACTATCAGAAAAGCAATTGTTCTGAATGGGAGGGTGGGGAGGAGTGTTCTCTGTGTGTGTGTGTGCACATGCACACCACAGATGGTGTGCAGGGTGTGTGAGGCTACAGGGAAAAGCTTTCTTTACATACCCTCTCATGCACGTATGTCTCTTCCCCGTGTTTCTTCTGTCATCAGTGCTGGCACCAGGTATCATTCAGTTCAGGAAAGTCTGATAGCGAGTTTAAAAGTGTTACTGACTACGATGTTACAAGCCTTCTTCAGCTGCAGTCACAGAGCATTTTAGTTTTATGGTTTTAACAGGCTTGCGCATCATGATAAGAAAGCAGTGCAAGTGGTTAACGCCAATTTACATTAAGCATGTAAGTAGTAAAATAGGTTTCCAGTCTAATACGCTATGAATTTGGTCTTTAAAAGAGAATAAAGAAAAAGACAGTATTTTTTGTGCTGGTTTGGGTACTTTTTGGTTTCCTGGTAAGAAGGGTATAATAATTTCTCCTGCTTCATTTTAATATAAAGTACATATTCTACAGATTTTTTTCTCTCCCAGATTTCCTGTTTGTTTTCTCATACTGTGTCTAAAATCAAATCCACTAATTCATCAGCTGGAATTAATAAATCCATATTCTGAAAACCTAAGGAAACAAAGTAAAATAAACCTGTGAATGGTGTTCAAGGAAAGGAACAAAAGTATTTACTTGGAATGCCAAACCAGATTGTTATTCCTTGAAGTTCCCCAGAATAGGAGGTGGTTCTTTTAGCCTGGAGCTGCTATATGGGCTCAGAGTTCTCACAGGCACCCTTCAGAATTGCTGCTGCAGAAATAGCAGTTCATTACTCTCGTTGAGAGCCTACATTGTCTTGCAATGTTTTGCCAGAGATACTCTACTGAGCTGAAAATGCTGTTGGCAGCAGAGTTGGACTTGATACTGCAAACATCTGATTCAGCTTATGACAAGGTCAATATTCCTGGCCCAGGTACTCAGTGATGGTTTGGGTTGTTTTGCTTGAGGATTTTGGTTTCTTTTCCAAAAAAAGCTTTAGAAGCATAATCCAGGAGACTGAGTGCTTGATTCCTCAAGTTATGTTTTGAAAATGTAGCCTCAGTTACTTTCAAGTGAAAGTTGTCCAAATGTGCATAAATCAGTTGGTAGGTAGTTGCTTATGAATGACAATGATTTTTCTTTATCCAAGCATACTAGTAGCTGAAGGGTTGCATGAGTACATTCTTAGGTATTGTCTTCCGATATCATAGTCTTAAATGAAGATTTGTCTTTTGCAGCTGGCGATATATTGTGTGTGTTTTGCAGCTGTTGTCACTTGGAACAGTCTTCCACAAATATTCTGCCTCTGGCGCTTCGGCTAGTGTCAAATCTCACGTGGGATCTGTGTTTTTTGGGGAGAAGTGGTAGTAGGAGTGAAGGTTTGGTATCGTATCTTTTTTATTCCTGTTTTGCTTTTCTTTGACTATAAACAACATGAATTTCTTTGAACAATTTTAGATTTTTTTTAGGATAGCTATTTTGAATAGATAGTAATGACAATTTACTGTTCTGTACTGTGGGCAAAAAAATCACAGTTCAGCTACTTGTTTACTTTTAAAATAATGTTAAGAGGGTTTATTCAGTAAGTCTGTGATAAAGGAGCATGTGAAATGTTTAAAAAAACTTAGTTGCCTAGATAAAACTTGAGTTGATTTCTTTATAAAGAAATCTTATTCTTTATGAAGTCTACCTCTTGTTACTTTTTTATAAAGTTAATGCTTGACCTGGGACAGTTGCATTGAAATGCAGAATTGTGCTGTTTGTGTGGAAACAGCAGGAATTAATTCAGCAGTTGAATCTGCACTCAAGTTCAGGTTAATTAAAATATGATGTAAGAACCTATGAGATCATTGTATGCCCAAATTCATGCTCTTTCTCTTTCAGATATTTTTACTTCCCATGATAGTTTCAGAAGGAATTTTCTTTCTCTTTGTTGTAGACATCTTATAACAATATCAAAGACAAAGCATGATTATAAAATTTGCAAGATTTCCTATCCTTTTTTCTCCCATAACACGTGCTCTGAAACAGAGAGGTTTCAAAACTTTTCATGTATATGGCAAGTAGAAATGGATGTGTGTGCAATTCTGAGAGATGGAACAGGAACAGATGTTCTCAAAAGCAATAGGTAATTCCATGGCAGTTCATCAGGAAAGAACATGCAACCTAGGGGAAACCAGGCTTCTTGTAAAGGGAGCATTCTCAGATCCAGGTGTATAAATCAAAGACTTGGTGTATACCAGGCTCTATTTTGGTAGGACAGGAAATGTAACAAGTTTTCTGTGGAAAGAATCAAATAATGGAGTTCCTGTAAAAGTTTGCTGAGTGTTCTTTTCATGTAATAGGAGACACGTTGACAGCTTTCTCTGGAGGGAAGGCAAGCATTTCTTCATGTTATTTTATTTCAGTTTTGAGTGTCTTAGTCTCACATTTCGTCAACAAGATCAGAAAAATTCTTGACATCTTCCTTGAATCTTCTGGCTTGTAACACAGTCACACAAAATTCTTTGCTTATCTGAAACCTCAGAAATACAGGAATGCAATGGGCGCAGAGGCTGCAGTGCCAACTTTGTAGTCCTACATCTGCCAAATCAGGCTCAAGCAGATTTGCACCTTAATTTATTTCTAATGTGTTTTTAGTAGGTACGTCAAGACTGAACTCTTTTAAGAGAGGCTTAAAAGATGATGTAATGTTTTCATGTGCTTAGAATCCGAAATTTAGAATGACTTTTATAATAGTACTGAGCTTATAAATATCAGATAGATTGCATTGAAATTATGTGATGGCAAACAGCAAAAATGTGCCATAATGGAAGTTGCAAAGAAGAAGACAAAAAATCTCTGTATGTCACTCAGATTTAGGAATTTTGTTTATTGGGAGTAGGTGCTTGGCTTGTGCATGGTGTTCCATATTCCTCTGTCCTTTGAAGTTGTAGGGGGTAGTATTTTTTTCCGTCTGTGTTACTTATTTTCATTTTTTCATTTATTCATCTTCTGTCCTCTGTGAATTTGCACTTGTGTTATGGGAGTAATAGAACTTGGTGAGAAGTCCTTTCTGCCCTGCATGCAGGCTGTAAAGACATCCAGTAGCAACACTGAATGCCCAGCTTATTCAGTAGGAGCTGCAGTGCTGGATGATGCCAGTGCTCTTTGAACGTCTCTGGGCACACTTTGGGTCCCAGCTAATACTGAGCTAGCAGCACTCTGTTCGAGTTTGTGATTCAGTGTGCAAAGCTGTTTCTTGTAGGCATAAAAGCTAAGGGGTACTTTTTTTACCCTTAATTGCACACTCATTTCCAAAAAAGGAGAAAAACTGAAAATAATTTCAAAGCGGGATATTACTGCTACATACGCTTTTGAGTGGTTTCCCCTTCTTCAGTCCTTTTTCTCCCATAGAGTAGCAGTATTTTTCCACATTGGAAATGATTTCTGAAGATTATTCTGTGTGGGAGCTTTATTTATATTTATCTAACTTTGGGGAGTTAAAAAAAAAAATCATGTTTGTGTACACTGTTTTTTAAAATAGGAAATATAAGCTAAATCTGGATTAATTTCCATAAGCTAAAACTGGATTAATTTTTCAGAGAGAGATTTGTGGACTAGAGGGGGTTTTTTATACAGTTTGTACAAACCACAGCTTGTATCTCTGTTCAGTATCTTGCTTTGTTCAAGTAGCAATCCTCCCTTTTAACCTGCTCTATAAAATTTGTCTTAGTATGTCAATTCATTTTTAGCTTCAAGGTATTTTATTGTTTGTATTTGTATGAGGCATGACACTGTAGAATGAGCAAAAGAATTGCTTAAACCTTAGGTTTAGAGTGCCCCGCTGAAACACAGGTCTGCTGAGACCTTCCTCCTTTGAGTTTGATAAAACTGATAAAATTAATAAAATTTAAAAGGAAAAGTGGTTTTTTTCCCTGCCAGATTTGAGCCCAGCAGCATTGGAATTATATTAAAATTTCTGTGGTGGAGCTTAAAATAGGACTTCATTCAGGATTCCTGCTGAAGTTCCCCTCTTTTGAAACTTACTCTGTATCCTGCTGCTTTCCAGCAGACGGCTATGTGTGGTTTGTAATAAACCTGAGGGATGAAAGTATCCCTGACTATCATTGCATGGGCATCTCTACTTTTGTGTCATCCATTTCTTGACACTAGTAGAGTCAATGCACCACAAATAGTGAAATAAAACAGAAGAAAAGCATGGGCATGGTCATAACCATATCTGTAGTGCCAGATATTTTCAAGAAGTGTAACTCTGAGATAGATAAAGTTAGATAGTTTTCTTGTTAGATGTGTCTGATTTCTCAAAGAGACCAAATGTCCTTTTCTAAAGTAAGTCAGTCTTTTAGTCTGCTTTTATCAGCTGCATCTCTTTTGTGAGCATTTCTGTAGCAGTAGAAGTGATTATGGCAGGGAGATGACTTAGGGGAGAGAAATAAAATACTGTGTCTGTAAGGGCTAAATTTCATTCTGTCTCTCCCCAGATATGTTTCCAGTAAACATAGAGCCTTGAGGCCTGACAGATTATTTATTTTAATTATTATTTTTCTTAACCTGTAGATGACCAAGCCCAGATATTGTTGGGATGCTTTTTGAGCATTGGTTTGCTAGAGCCATCTGCAAGAAAGACCCAGAGTCACGGGCAGCAGTCTGATACAAACTGCAGGCAGTAGGAGGTCTGGTAGTTAGGTAGGTTTTGGACAGTTCATTCTGTTTGAAATATCTTTGAAGTTAAGTTGTTTTATTACTGAAGATTGATTCAGTCATCACTTCCAGACTGCAGCCAAGTAAGCCTACTGCTGCTGCTGTATTCTCCCAAACCTTGTTCAGTTTTACCCTCAAATAATGTCTCAAAGCTCCCTGGCAGGACCTGCTGTCTACAGAGTGAGTACTTCAGAAGTTTTCAGTTTCCATTCACTGATGGAGATTCACAGTCAACAGTGGTGTGGAGGGCAACCCTGCCGTAAGCTACCAGTGTTTCAGTGCATGGTGCTTCACAACAGCTCTTGTGTTGCCATTAAACTCAAGTCTTTATAGACATTTCTGCAGTGTGAACTCAGCAATTACCCTGTTCCGTGTACAGAGTAAGGAGAAGTACAAGGAGGATAAATGGGTGAGAGGAAAATGTATAGTTTGGTTTGATGTGTGCTCTGCTTGCTGGGCCATAGGAGAAGGAAGCCGTGTTTATATTTATTTTGTATTACTGTTTTTAAGTAGTCCATAAACAAAACACTGCTATTGATGTGGTACAGAAATAACCATGATTTAAAGCTCTCAGAAAGCTTGATATTCAGTAATTTTATAGGAAATAGCAAATGCTTGGTGATAATTAAATGTAATAGATTTTATGCTGAAATATTTTGGTATAAAAGTGCCTTTTCAAATAACTGCTTAAAATTCTATAAAAAGCTACCAAAAATTAGGAATTCGAGAGTCAAAGTAGGAGGTATCTGAAGTAGTTGTTGCTCTAATATAAGTTAATTGGACTGTGGGTCCCAGAATGAGCTGCTTTTTCTTGAACTCTCAGAATTAACTGTAATTTCCAGCATGTAACGAATATAGAATCATGTTTTTAAAATGTGCCTCAGTTCATGGTTATAAAATCAAGGCTTCACATTATGAAAATAATTCTGAATGAAATATTGATTCATCCATTGTTGGTTAATTTTGTACCTGGAAAAAATGCTTGAGAGCTGATGGTTGTATAGATGAAATGTCAGTTTCAAAATTGTGCTAACTGAGTTTTTGTGTGTATTGTCTTTGATTCCAATATTGTTTTTTCTTGCCAAATTGTCTGGGCCTGTGAGATCTGTGCAGTGTGCCTGTGCAGCCAGAACACTGGTCTCTCTGCTGTTTTTAATGCTTCCATGTTTGCTGCTGCTTGTGGTTTTCACGGTGCATACTTTATAACAGAATTTGGAAGGAGAATGGAAATCTCATCACATCTAAATGGTAACAAAATAAATTCAAGTAAACTAGTCAGGTCTTAAGTTTATGCTTTGTTGAGTCAGAGAGGTCCAGTTCCTTCCTTTGATATTGTTCAAGCAGTCAGAACAAAGTGAAGTAAAAAGTTCCCTTGCATTGTGGTAAGTCTGTGGTAGCAGTCAGAAAAGCTGCCGCTGTCTACACGGAACTCTACAATTTGTAAAGGATTGAAGGGCGCAGGGGGTGAGGAGTTTTAGGAGAACCCAGTGTGGCTGCCAGGTCGTGCCTTCTGCTTGTTTGTAGAGTGTTCAGAATATACCTGTTTTAGAGGTGTTACTTGGATGCCTGTAGGATCCTGTTTGTGACAGCTCTCCTCAACACCAGATTAGACAGTGTTCAGCTTTGTCATGAAGTAGAAAAAAAAAAATCATTAAAATATTTCTAAAATACCTGGTAATGTTTCAGGTTTACTGTCGGGACTGTTCACGGTTTTTAAAAGAAAATAGATTTTCTTGTGAAATGATCTAAAATGAGAACAGGTCAAGGTTCAGATTTAACCTGGTTTTTATTGGGTTTTCAAAAAATAAAAAATAAAAAATAAAAATTAGGTTAACCAATGATCTTAAAGAAATTTTAACAATAAAACAACTTTTGCATTTTTTTTTTCCCCCAGCAATTCCTCAGGTATATGGAGAATGGCTCTAAATTACTGTAGTTCTGAACACAATTCCAAAGTTGCATAATCTCTCATTTTAATTTTTGTTCAGTACAGTATAAGACAAATGACCAAATTACTGAGAATTAGTCACGTCTTCGTGGCTGAATACCAACTACTATTTGAGCCAGATGCCAAGAATGCTAACATTTTCATCTTTTCATCATTACTGGATCCTGCAACATCTCTAAATTGAATAGTTAGCAACTTCATTACCCTGCATACATGTATGACAAATTTTTAGAGAGGGGGCCTTTCTCTTTGGTGGGGGAGTGGTTTCGTAATGGGATAAATTGAAAGCACTTTTTAAAGTTAGCTGCTTTGCAGAGAATATCTGGAACAATCCGAAAGAGAAACTGTAGATTCCTGGGAAAAGTTAAAATGCAACATATTTGACTGAGCCACAAGCAACTGATTGGACAGGGTCAGAGAATCAGGAATGGAAACAGTGCAACTTTTTTACTCACGCAGACATCATGAAGATCTGTTGGATTTCCCAGAAGAGCCTTACTTCAAGGGGAGTTCCCAGATGGTTAGCAGGGTCATACTTGTGCATTAATCGTTTTCATCTCAACTAGCAAGGAAAATACACTGCAGTAAAAAAAACGAAAGGGGGACAAAACAAAAGCACTCCAAATCAAACAACTGCTGTTCGCCCTGCTGTCCCCAAAACCACACAAAAACTTTCTTCCCCCATACAAGGGTGATTTTTTTTTTCCTCTTCTGTCCTTGAAGTTTCTGGAGTGAGGGGACTAGTGCTGTCACGGTGGTCAAGCAAATCCTTGGGAGCTGTTTCTATACTTCTATCAAAAAAATCTGAGTCTGTAGTTCCCATTTCAGATAACCTGTTAAGTTTTTTTTCAGATAAGGATGTTTTGAGGCTTTTGAAACAAACATGGATAGAACTAGATTTTGATTATAGCATTGTCCAAGGCAGAGATTTCTGCAAGCTGTGTGAGATAGTGCTTATGGAAATTGTAGGCCAACCATAGAGGAATGAGGAACAAGGGTATCTAAAACTTAGATACGTTCCTGAGGAAGCCTATCCTGCCTGCCTCCACCCTTCTTACAGCTGACAGATTTTTCATGACACTTCCCCCAGGTGTGAAATTATTCCTCCTTCTTTTGTAGGCTGCACATAGAAGGATTATGGGAGGTCGACATTTTTAAAACTGTTGGAAATTGAGGAAAGAAAAGTATACTGAAGGCCAGATAGACTTGTTGCAAGACCTTTCTCTGCCCTCTCTATGTGGATTTAGAATTGCAAAGCCTCGTGCTATAAACCCCAAAGGGAAATTTTTTTGTAAATCAGGTGATAAGGTTCCACGCTTTGTGGGAAGAGATAGGTGCACCTTAGCAGATGTATGTGCAGGGTTATCAGTAGGATGCATTAATGGTTGATTACTCCTGGTTGGTTTAGCATTCAGGTTATTAATATTGGCAGCATGCTTAGAACACGGAAACTCCAGTTTATGTAACGGTAAAAAGATGAGGGTCTAATTGCAGAAATGTGTTAAAGAGAGCCTGAACTCTTTAGAATTTGCACTCTAAATAAGACTAATAATAGAAGGTGGAATAGACAGGTGGAGAGTGGATAAAGTTTATTGCTCAGGGTGACCCAGCAGGTCAATAGCAGAGCTTGCAGTAAGAGTTCTGAAAGCATTCATATATTGGAGAAAATTCTTTACAGAGAGACACTCTAAGCTTACTGGTTTGCTTTAAATAAAAGGAACAATGGGAGGTTACTTAATTTGGGTATGTAAAGTACCATTAAAAAAATAAGGAGCTTTTTAATTTGCAAAGGGTAAAACAAGAACTGAGGGCTAACCAGATAGATTAAAAAGGACAGCATAGCATATATTTCCTTTTGCACTGGAAGTGATAAACTAATGAAATCAGCTAGCAAAGGATGTAGAAGATCCTTCATTCCTAGACGTTTTCAGAAAAGACTGAAAGCCTTTCTTGGAAGACAGGTGTTAGCCTTGCTCTACTTACTTGGTTCAATACAATATTAAGTAGGCAGCATGCTGTGCCCTCCATTAGCAGATCTGGATGGTGCTTATACATTTAGAACTAAATTCTAGGGGCTAAATGAACAAGAATTATTCAGTTACCTTGGGTCTAGTTCCAGGAATGCTGACTATCTGTCTATATGAAATCTAACTTAAACTCTTGCAAAGAAATTACCCAAACCTGAATACAGAATGCTCTTGTGTTCAGAATTTTAAAAAAAAGAAAAAAGAAAAAAAAGAAACCCAACCCCTCTCCCCACCCCCACAAAAGAAAAGAGTTAGAAGGGTTTGAATTATGATCATTTTTTTCAAAGAACAGAACTGTAAATGACTCTGTGCTTCCTGTTTCCTCATGGACTAAAAGAGGAACATCCAAATCCCAACAATACAAGGCAGACGAAGTCTCAGGGTTGAATTTTTTTTCTTTTTCTATTTTTTTCCCCCCCACCTTAAATCCAGGAAATCCTGGCAAGCTTTCTGAATGTCTGAAAGAGAGAGAGATTTTTAAAAGGTTTAACAGCATCTTTCATGTCAAATTTGTTTCTAACATGTGAGGACTCCACATGTAAATCTGTTTAAAGTACTGCAGTAAGTGAAAATAAATGGTAAAGAAACTGCCATGTAATGCCACATGTACTGGATCGTGCTTTTTCTAAGGGAGTTTTGAAGATGTCCTTATTCCTCGTGTGCCACTTCTGGCTGGTGCACTGAGCTGTCTAACTTTTCAGGAACAACAATAATAGTAGTGGCTATTTTTGCCATTTCCTTTTCTGTAATCTCTGGATTCAAGATGTTACGTTTGGGTCTATCTGTTTCATGGAGTATAGATTGCCTGGCAGCATGTGTCAGGCTACTAAATTTCATTTTACTTGTTTTTCCTTTTTACATTTAAACACGGGTAGAGTTGACTATCAATTTTCTGTTTAGCTGTTCTTTTAACAGTGTTTTGTAGCTAACATCTGAGGAGTCTTGGAGTTGCTCTGGGTTTGTTATGGCTAAAGCTGCAGAGGAAGTCCAAGTGAATCACAGATAATTGTAGTCCTCAGGATAGCCATTTTGTTAACAGAATGAGCTTCATTAATCTTTCTAATCTGATGATTAAACAGATGATAAAATATCATCAGAGCAACACAAAAACTATGTTTGAATAAACCCCCCAATATTATTAAATGGTATCTAAAGACCTTATCATAATACTTTCTAAATGGAGCGAAAAGTAGAGCCAAAGAGAATGTTCCAATGATGTTTTCTTATGGAAATAAAAATGTTAGTTCCTTTGGCAATTTTTTTAGAAAGGCACATAAAATAACATTGGGGGTCACATTTTCTTTCAAATTTTTGAAGCGTTTTTTATACGAGTTCAGAAGAAACAAATATTTTGGTGCTATTCTTGAATTTGCTTTTTGGGGGAGATTGCATGAGTGAACATATCTAATATGAATAATTTGCTTGAAACTGCTACAATTACTGGCAAATGCTTATTTATTACAAGATGTTAGAAATCATATTTTCCTTTAGGCAATGAGAATGATCTTTCTGTTTAGATATTGAACTGAAACTTGAGAAGTGCATTCAGTTCCCATACTGTTGAAGCCATCCTTACTTAAAAACGCCTTGTGGAAAGGATGATGGTCAGTGGAGTGGTGGGGCTCAGAGGGGCCGATGCAGATGCAGCATCATCCTGCGTGTGCTCAGTACAGAAAAGCACTCACTCATCTGCACAACAGACACTTCGTGTACAACTGTTGCACTTGTGTGTGCTGCAGAGTGTGAAGGTAGAATGAAGGCTTTCATTCTAAGCTGAATAAACATTTAGGAAGATTAAAAGAAAAAAGAAGGCAAAAAAGCAAAGATAGTTTTACAAGAAGCTTGTATTTTATTTCCTTAATTCTGTTTTCTTCTTTCGAATTTCTTTAGAACTTAACTTCATCAAAGTCTCTGAATCAATGCAATTCTTGGCAGGCTATAAGTAGGAGACATATTTCCAGAAAGGATGCTTTTGTTTAAATACTCGATGCCAGTTCAGTATAACCATTGTGGTTTGTGTATCATGCGATGTTTGTTTATTATAATGTTACTGTTGGAAAGAAACTGAAGTTACAGATATACATGTGAAAGGACATGGAGGATATTTGTGTAGAATATACCTTTTAAAATTCTTCTATCTTCATAACCCAGGAGAAGAACACTAATTAGTAATTCTTGAAGTTTATGTATCCATACTTTCATCTTTGTCTTTGGTGACGGAATTTTTTTTAACTGGGAATCAAATATTTTTGTGATATTTTTGCAATCTCCTCTCCTTTCTATAACCCAAATTTAGATAATTCTATAAGGTAAATACTCCATTTTTTCTTTTTAATCTTTCCTTGGAAATAGGGATGTATCTGTAATGAGCCTGAATGGGAAAGTAGGCAACAAGTTTTTTAAAATTGCATTTAAGTTACTAAAAATTATCTATTACAAGGATAGCTGAACAGAGACATCTTATGTTAACAAATTACAAGCTTTCAATTCCCCAGATAAATAATAAAACCTCTTAAGTCATCATGGTTTTGGTGTCTTGATTTGAAAACTGTTCTAAACTTCATTACTTTTTACAAGCTTAACCCTTATGTTTGGGATAAAGCTGTGTCTTTTGACATAGCAGGACAGCTGAAATAGTAATGAGAAGCATTTTCAGATTTAAGAAGGAGGTTAAAAGAGGTTAATATTTCCAAAAGAAACTTAAGGAGGTTAAAAGAGGTTACTATTCCTAAAAGAAAAATTTTAGAGTAATTTTAGCTCAGCTTTGTTCTTGAAATGCTATTTTACTTCCTTTTGTTTCATGTGACAACTTCATGCCACTTCTGAGCTGTATATATAATTTTTGTCTCTGCATGTTCCCATGATTATCTTCTTCCTTACATCCTTTATTCTTCTCATTCACGTGTGGTTTTTAATTGGAGATGTTTCAAACCCTCTATTATGTTATTTCGACAGCTGTCTTTAGTTTTGCTTACCTGAAGTCGTGTTCTTTGTTTCTTGCCTGGTGGTAGTCCGCAGAGCTGCCCCTCTTTGGCAGTACCTCGGAGCAGTTTGCCCATCTGGGTAGTTTGGAGAGTCCAGCACTGTGACCTTCTTTGGCCTTGGGTGCCAAGGTGAGACTTGAAACAAACTCTCCAGTCAGTCACTGTGTGTGGTGACACAGGGCTGCTCAGCAGTGCTGGCAAGTTGATTATCAGACAAATCTTCGTGAAAGGTACACTGAGGGAAACTGCAAGGGAGGTCCAGGATTTTGTCATGTTAAAAGTCCAGTTTTGCCCAGAAAGAGGAGCAGCTTGGATACTGGAGAATTTTCAGGCAAGTCTTTATAGCTTCTAGAGATTTCTTATAATAAGATATTGTTCGTTTTCAGGAAATTTGAGGGAAAGAACTTTGTAATTCAGAGGCAGTTACTGAGATCAAAGGCACCTCTGGGCACACCTCCAGGGCTATCTTAATTGCATATTCTGTAGTTTCAGCCACTTTAGTTGAGTGTTGTGGGGGAGAGAGAACCTCATTCATATCTAAATCAAATTGGCAAAAGAGAAGAGTAAAAACTTACCCATCGGAGTTTTTCTTCTCTCTGCTGATGCCCTCTGGCTTGCAGCTGATGCTGGTGTTGCACATCACCAAGCTACTTAAAAGTTCCAGTGAGTGTCATTGAAGTACAGTTTGTCCATTTGCAGCATATTGAATCAAGCTGTTTCCTTCCTAATGGAGGATTAACTTCTGCTGTGAATGCAAATGGAGAGTACATTTAATGTGCTCACCTTCCACATAAGAAGGGCCTTTCTCCTTTCTTCCCAGGGAGCTGAACTGAGTTCACACTCATAAACAGTAGTTGTTGTTTTAATGTTGGGGTTTTTTAAACCGGAACAAAAGCAACAAAACTCACATGTAGGTTAACTGAAACGAAGCCAGCACAGCTTTACTTACAACTGAGCCAGAACTGGAGCTGAACTGAAGTGGATTCAAGTCCCTGCTGCATTCTCCTGGCTGGCTCGTTGGTGATTCTATGTCCAGAAGGACCTCTCTCAGTAGTTACTGACAGGTATTGCACAGTAGTGTTTGAAAGACTGAAAATGTGAACCTCTTGTGGGAAGGGTCTGAGATTAATACTGAAGTGTCTGCCTAGTTTTGGCTGATGTTTCATGTAAGGTATATTTATTTTCTAATATTTGGGAAGATCTTCTCCCCAAGGCAGATGGAAGCTTTACTGAAATCAGGGTGTCATCGATGTTCCCAGTTTTTGTTTTGAAATACAGTTGGTTGATGGGCAGGTCCCAGAGTTGTCTTTTTTTTATGGGTTTCTGGGGTTTTTTTGGTTGCTTGTTTGTTGTTTTTTTTTTCTTAGGGAAGACTAGAATAAAATTAATAGGTGAAAAACTGAAGGGTAACTTCACATCATCTCATATCACCATTTCCTAGCACTTATTTATAGCCTATCTTTGGAGATTATTCTACCTTGTTTAGGAAGGATTTTATGTTATACCTAATGCACAAGAAAAAAAGAATATGTTACACCTAAGTCTTGGATCTTCCAGCTGTTAATCTCCCTGATTTCTGAGGTTTGAATATCAGCACAGGTATTTCCTTTATTCATTATACAGAAATGCTATGTGGATATTGCCTACTGTATACTGTCTTGAGTTCCCCCAGTATACCTGGGAGGAGGAGAGTGCAAGAAAGGGGTGTTTTGACCTTAAAGAGAAGAAATACACCTTTACAGGAAACAGTTAGTGTTGCTTTGATATCTGAATCTATAAGTCTTCACGCAGAAAGTTTCGCTTAAAGGATGTAACGAAATATGGAAATTACTTAAGGAATCAAGGACAAAAGAATGCAGTCCACCAAAACTGTTGTATGTGGCCAGGAAAACTCCCAGTCAATCCTAAGGTCCTCTGCTTATTCATGTACTTACTTTTATGCAGACACATATTTCATGATCGTACAAAGTGTTGAAAACGTGTCTACTCAGAGGAAATATTATTGTAATTTAGGAGAAACTCCAAATATCTGGCTAAATCATCACATTTAGATAATTCCTGAGACTGAACAGAAGTGCCAACTATGAGTTTGGCTTAGGCATATGAGCAAATGGTTGTCCAAAATTCAAGTGTGGTAAAATAATTTGACAGCCTTTATCAGTTTTGAACATGTAGCAATCAGCTAGCCACGATGTGCTAGCAGTCCTGACTCCCTGTGCAGTGTTTTATTGCAGGTGTATAGGTAACAACCCCTTCCCTTCTGGTTGCAGTTCTGTAGCATGACGTTTAAAAATGCCTATAAGCCAAGATGATAAACGTGTTTTAAATACTTTGTGACAGTTAATTGTTTCCCTGTGGTTTGGAGAATGCTGCTGCACTAGTGCATTCAAGAATACATTTTGAAAAGTCTTGTGATGAAATTTCAGGTCAGATCTTACCACACAATGCAATTCCTTTTTTCTTAAATCAAATAACCATCTGTTTGGGAAAGTGTTTGCACACTGAAGAGTTTTTTTATTTCTTGAAATACATTTAGCAGATGTTTCAAGTGAATGGCTTTATGCAGGCTTTTGTTCAGTAGGTGGTTTTACTGTCTGTTCACTCCAGCCTAGCTGAGCATTGCTCAGCCAAACCCAGATCTTACACGTTGCACTTCTTGTTGTCTCTGGGCTTGTATAGCTTCTTTGTATTTTCTCTTCATTACCATTGCTAAAATAATGCAACTTCCATTTCTAGTGTAGGTACAGTTATAGAACAGTGAAAAAGTACAGTGTAACTTTGGCTTATTCCCATCTTAATAAGGCTTAATAAGGGAACATATTTATGTCATCAGAATAACTGTACTGGCTTAAATAAACCAACAAACAGCAGACACTTGTGCCTGAAACACTTGTGCTAGTGAGTCTCCATTGACCTGGTCACACACAGAATGCCTAGAATGATTAGTCTAGGTAGCCTTATCTCTTAAGGCCATGGACTTATTTTTCTGCTCATGAAGAGATTTCTTTCCCACTGATTTACTTCCCTTTGTCACAAATTGTGATTGTAGGTACTTAGAAACCCTAACCAGTTTGTCACGTAACTCTTAAACACTGCAGTAATAGGTAATACCTCGTGCCTTACATACTCTCCACCACCTGAAGCTTTCAAAGAAGTAAAGATAATCTCTTCCTAGCTTCAGATCATGGAGTCATAAACTTGGTTTCATGCAGTGACCCTTCTGTGGTCATGCTGCTCAATGCTTCCGCAGTTGTTTGTACTGCTCTGCTGTCTTGTTACATGTACATACAGCCCACTGTCCAGGTTCACACTCTGGATTCTGCCAGAAAATGGGCCACGAACACCCTAGTCTCAGCACAGTAGTCTGTAAAAGTTGTTTGTCCTTCTAAAACACAAAATTGAATGTGTTACTTCCAGCAGTGCAGATGTGCTTGTGTTTAAACACATGTGCATGTGTCAGTAGGCATTCAAAAATGCTCTTCCTTTGGTGCCTGGGAGGCCTTAGGCACATCATGGAAGACCTAGGTCATATCATGTGTGATTCAGGATGCCACAATTGAGTAGCAGTATATGCCATATTAAGTAATGGAAAGGTTCTAGTTTTAGAATTGATTTCTGAGTAGTGTGGTTATTTCAGCTGAAACTTGTTTTTCTCTGGCTGCTTCTGTTCTGTATTATGTCAGTGCATGTGTCTGGCTCTGAAAAGTGTTTGATGTTTTTTCTGTAGGTCATGCAAGGTGTTTGATTTTTTTTTTTTTTTAATTTTTTTTGTGAGGGCTTTTGAGTATGAGTAAATAATTGATAGAATCCCCTGTGGCCAAAATTTCTCATCTTTTTTGTGTATACCATTGTGGTCAATTACAAGGTGGCAAGCTGTGTTACGCTTCTCTCTAATTATAATAATCAAATATGTAATGTTCATAACAAAAGGCAGATTTACGAACATTGTGGCTATGCACTGACTTCAAATTTCCTTGCCTTCTTTGCCAGAAGAGCAAGAGGCTGGTGGGGTAAAAAATATCAGAGCGGTAAAAGGACATTCTAGGGAAGTTTTCTGGGTATGTTTTCTGGGTAATAAAGTCAAGTTTGCCTCATGTAATTAATGATGTAACGTGTGAAATTGTTAATTTTCAGATAGTATTATGAAATAACATTTTCTCAGCTATTTTGCTGACCTTATGGAGCTTATTGCAAACATGTTCATTTCATGTGAGCTTGCTAGGGATTCAGCTGGGGGAAGTTTGCAAGTTTAATCATACTTCTAGCTATTCCTTTGGTCAAGAATTTGCTTCTGTTCCAGTAATGATGGTGGTTTTGAAAGTTTTTAAATTACTTGGGCTGCAGTAATTTTGATCATATTGAAAAGTATCACTGTTAACATTTTATTTTCTATTAAGTTAAAATAGGTACTCTAGTAGCTAAAGTGAAGCAGAGAAATCTTGTGGCTAAAGAACAAAAGACCAGCACAGACTTTATTGTCATTTTCCATTAGATTATACCTGTTCTGATTTTCTTACGTGTTCTCATGGAAACAATGTTTTATCAAAATTGGAGGAGTAAATGCCTCTAAAAACAATAGACAGATGAACCCTCCTGTCCCCACTTCAGCCTTAGCAGCTATCAGCACTTTAAGCACAATCTCTTCTCCTTGCAGAGACGTTGGGTGTTCAAGAAGAAACTTCATTATGCTGTGCTCAGTAAGGGTTAAAACATACAGACTTCTCAGGTCTGACACGAATCAAATAACCATCTGCAGTGACAGATCATGCGCTTGGAGGTTTATGCTTTAAGCTCCCCAAATATCAGATAATCCTAGAACATCACAAGAAGAGGTGCAAAGCAGGTTTTATGGTTTAATTCTTTCTGTTTCTGTGGCTTATACAGTCCATTTAGGTTTATACTGTTGCCAAAATCCTCAACAGCTTTACGTTTGAAGGGGTTTTGCTGTGTTTCATATGCCATCTAGCTAAGGCAGATCAGAGCAAAACTTACTCAACCTTTGTGCTGTTAGGAACTTCAGTTATGAAACTCAGTGTTTATTGTCTACTCATTGTTTATTTCAGATCTGGACTCATGTCAATGACTGTCCTTAAGTTTCTTTTGGGACAAGTTGGCTTTTAAATGAGTACAGTGCCCTCAATCTTAGCTGACATTCTTGTGTTGGAACATTGGTGGCTGATGGACTCACGATCAAATGAAACCCTGTGGCAGTGGGGCACTGAGCCACTGAAGACAGTGTTTTATCACTTGCTTACAACAGGTCTCAATTTGTGCCATAGAGCATGCGAAATCACTGTGCTGATGCTGTCAAATAGAGTCACAAGAGCATGCTCAAACGCTGATGGAATTACTCAGGCTGTACATAAAACTTATTCAAATATGAAGCATCAGTGCAACCCAAGTATTTCCATAACATAGTCTAATCTTCCTCATCCTTATAAGATTAGAAAGAGTGTTTTGTTTCCTTAGAAAATCTTAGTCTAGGAGAATTCTGTCCAAGTTTCATATTTTTAGGGGTGGGAATTAATGCCTTACACCTGAGAGGAAGAAAATGGTGAGCTTCTAGCCGAGCTTAGGGCTCAGGCATTCAGAATACTTAGGAGTCAAAAACTTGCAAAAAGCAAAAGTTAAGGAAAAGCTGAACCATTGTCAGTCTTTTGCGTAGTTTGATTAAATTTTGCGTTACTCCAGAGTTGCCCAAGAGTTATGATGCTTTGGAAATGCTGCAGAGAAATATTTAAGCATTTTTTGTTTGATGTTATTTTTACTGATGAGGATTAACTGAATGAAAAAGAAAAGATATTGCCTCCTAGACGTGTACCCATCAGAGCTATTAAAAAAAGGAGAAAAAAACCCCAGTGCTTGGTAGTGCTGGAAGACAGGATGTATATCACTTGACACAGTGAAGCTTAATTGAGGAACAGGAGAAATGGTCCACTGGGCAGTCTGGGCCTCCAGAGGCCAGAGTTCAGTCCTTGCTTAACCACAGACTTCTTGTATGACTTTCTGGCAAGTCATTTAGTCTAGCTTGTGCCTTTGGGAGTGTCCCATTTAGCAGATGGGGAACTGTCTCAGAGGGGGTGTTGAAAATAAAATCCATTAATGACTGTGAAAATGTATAAATGCCTTCAATATGCTGAAGCTTGGTCTTAGTTTCAACATGGGGGTTTTTTTCCTCTGAAAGCATGTCTGGTTTTATGGATGGTTGCCTTTTGTTCCTTGAAACAGGCTCCTAGTAGGTTTTGTTCAGGCCTGGAGTTTTTGATGATCTCTCCTGCTTTCCAGCAATGATTGCACTCATCTCAGTAAGCTGTCACATATGGATTATTTGAACAATACAGAAGTTGTTTGAAGTACCTTTTTAATTAACCTTACTTGCACATGCTAAAACTGTATTTTAACAAAAGTTACAGCAATAACATAGGTCAGTAACAGGATAAAATGCTTTGGTGATCAAATATTTTGCTTAGTGAGAGTTGTTACATCTTTTGCTGCATTGTGTGATGCATGTGATGAATGTGTGCAAGGCACGTATTTTACAATGTGTCTTGCTTAGAGCAAAGCTACTCTTGTGTCAACTCCTCTGTCCCATCCCTAGTTTGCATCTTGTCTTGTTCCCTGTTGTCCTCTTGAACAGTCATGTCTTTTTAGAGATCTTCTCATAAGTTCTCTCTGCATGTATAAAAGCTTAGCTGCATTCAGAGAAAAGTATTTTTAGTTAAAGAGAAGGGTCAGAATCAGAAGGGCCATGATCAGACTATTTCCATTGCATTCAAGGATGTCTGTTCTATTTGGCTGAATTTGGCCAGTCATTCTGTTTCTGGTTACGTGTGCCAAGGGGCATTTCACATGTGATAGCTTTCAGGGCATGTGATGAAAAAGGCATGGGAACTTCAGATTTTGCTGCAGGCATCTTTTGGTACTTATTTATAAAATATGTTGCAGAGTCTAAGCATAGTTTTAATGCACAGATTGAAAGAAAAGGCTTGTATTTTCTAGTAGTCTGACTGTTTTGGAGGTATTTATGCCATTACGTTTCTAAGATTTAAATTAAAAAATTTTAATGAAAAGTTAAGATTGAATCAGTCCTTTTTTTCCTCTGTTTGCCTTGATATGTGAAAGACCTGAGAAGAAAAGAGAGGTTCCTATCAGTTTAGGGGATTTCTGCTTTTGTTGGGATATTCATTTAGTATTTAAGGTCAGCTGAGACAGCTGAGCTGCAGGCTTCTGGCAAAAGTACTCATTAGTATGACTGATAAATCAGCACAAGTACTCACTGAAATGAAATGTGGGTATTTTATTAATCTAAATATAAGAATATGTCTGTTTCATTCTTACTGATATTAGAATATATGAAGACTGAAACATGCTTTCTTTGTAAAAGAGACTTCCTTTTACAAATAGTTCATCTTAGAGCATCAGCAAAATTTCCAATTCAAAATCACTAATAAAATGTAAATTGAAACATTCCACTTGCTGGGTAATGGAAACTTGGTTTCAGGGCTCCAGTCCTTTTCCTGGGTTACTTCCAATGCTGTTTGTAATTAAACAGGCAGAACAGAGGTTTTGTGATGGTGGTCACTAACTTGTCCAGATGCCTGATTCTTCTGCAGGGGTGGTGTTGGGGGTTTATGTGTGTGCATACACGCTGGGATTTGAGCTGCATAACCAAGCAGTGTCTAGTGCTGATACAAACAGAGCATTAGACATGTCTGTCTTTAATACAGCCATCTGTTGAGTGCTATAGCAGTTTTTCAAAAGCCTCCCTCAGCATAGACATCAAAGTCTATTCATGCACCTGTGCCTCTGATCTTCTAATATTTTTCTTATTTAAAAATGGCAAAAGAAGAGGAGCAGTATTTCAAGATCAGCAGCTTTATTTAAATCAAAACAAAGTCAAAAAACCTCAAAAATCTCCCCCACCAAACTTATACTACCAATTCAGAAATTGTTAAAAATGTCTTTATTTGAATATTCAGCACTATTCTTTATAAAAAAACCGAAAACACTCGAGCACGCTTTCACGTTTCTCTCCTCTGAGTAACCCCTGGCCTTGCTAACACCTATTTCCTGCCTTGTCTGTTTACAATACAGCTGCTGAGATCATTTTCTTGATCTATTGGTCCGATGACATCAGCCGGACCTGTGAGCTCCTCTGCCGGCTCGCTCTTGAAGGATAGAGAAGCGTTTCTGTGACGTGCTGGTCAGTGGAAGGAGGAGCTTGCATCACCTTTGTGCTTTCAGCAGCTGTGGCCCGAAAGAGGGGAAAAAGCACACGTGCTCCTCCTGTAAAGGTTCTCTTCGGTGGTGAGAGAAGCCTAGAGACAAAACAGGTGGCCCCACGAGGCTGCCCACTGAACGTAGGCTGGCAAAGCCTGGCATAGCCCAGACGTTCTGGTGGCTCCTTCCTTATGTACTCGCTAATTTGCAAAGACCAGCAGGTTGGTCTCTCAAGTGACTGGTGTGAATTGGTGATGTGGTTATCACCTCATGCTGGCTTAATGCTGTACCCTGATGTCCCCTGTGACAGGAAAAGGGCAGCTCGATGTCATTTGCTGGCATGGGAGAGGCAAGGCCACCTTCCCCTGCTGTGGCAGAGCAGCGTTGACGGCGGGGAGAGGAGGGTTGTGATGAGGAGGGAGGGGAGGTCACCTGTTCCCAGGCACAACCTCCGTGTATGGCTGCCTCAGAGTAGCAGAATCATCAGGCAAGTTCTGAGGGTTCTGCTGTGGAGAGCAGAACACATATCCCTGCCTGGGTCAGGCTCTGGCCTGTCCCCATCCCCAGGGATGTTCCTGATAACCAGGCTGGGGCTGCCCTGGTGACTCCTTGGCCATCCGCTCCTGCCTGGAGCAGTGGGACACAAGACAGGTCCTGGCAAACAAGGCCTCTTGCAATCTTATCTGTGTGCTTTTCTTACTACATCGGTTGAAAATATGGTATTAATGTACACAATGTCACTCAGTCTCTGAAATCCTGTGACAACTACTAGGAGACAGTAAGAGCTATTGATTACAAAGTGTTTTAGTTACAGTTTAATTTTGGAGAGATGAGTGGCAGCAAAAATTGTTTTTAAAGTGTGGTGCACCGTTAGGATACTCAAACGCAGCAATATTTAAAGTTGCTGATGAAACATGATAAAATACAGGAAGATCTGTAATTAGCTCTTCATTGCGATACCTAAATGTACAGGGGCTTATTCCTATAGCCTGTGAAATCTTGGAAGTACAGCAGCTTGATACTGAGCACCCGTGTTTTATGCTGAGTGAAAGTGATCCCCACATGAGCAAAGACTCATTAAAATCTACTGGAATGGTACAGAAATAAACAAATTTCGTGTTTCAGAAAAAGAGGATAAAGCAAGTATTCCTCTTTTCCAGTGGACATACAAAAGGAGTGTTATAGACACGTTAACCACCCATAGGAGCTGTGTGTGTTTATTTCCCCTGTTCTGTGACCGGAGTTGATCTGTCTTGCTGGGATCTGAATAGGACACTGTGCTGTTTTCCACATTTACATGGCTGGGCTCAGTATAAATTACAGTTAAAAAGTTATTCAATTGTATCACTTTTAAACTTTCTTGTCTCCTTGAAAATAGTGGTTCAACTGTATGTCAGAACAGTACATTTGATACGTAAAATTTGCTGAGCTCAAACTTTCCAAGCATGCACAGTTCTTTTGTACTCCAGTGAAGGTGCAGGGTCCTCAACACGTCTTTGCAGAAGGAGGCTCTGTTGGTGGTGAATGTGTCCTGCCTACACATTGGCTTTGAGGTTTGGAAACCTGTTTCCTGCATGTGCAGTCACTTGCTTTGGCAGCCACTCTAAGTTGTTGTGTTTTTTTCTTTCTTTCTTCTCGATTACAGATTGACTTGGAACCAGAAGGGAGAGTGTATGTCATCATAGACCTTTCAGGATCGTCAGGTGAAGGTAGGGACTTTCGGTGTTTTATCTTACTCTGTCATGAATGGAATCTTCCAGGGGTCTCTACAATGGAAGTATTAGAGGAGGTGTGTGCTGATATCCTCTTAAATCTGTTTGACCTCAAGTTAAAATGAACACATTTTGATGTCTCTGCATTTGAGTCAATGAGCAGTTTCAGCTCATCTTACCCCGTTAATCACTGATGGTAACAATGCCAGCTAAAAGGACAGTAATGAAATGACAATATTTTGGTAGTATTAATTTCCAGAGGAAACTTAAGAATTCTTTATTTTTGGAAGAATGCTAACCATTATGTAGGTAGAAATTATAAGATGTCAAAGGTGAGGGGCAAGAGTTTATTTGCTTTTTATATTAGTCTAATATTTGGTATTTTTCCACTAAATGCTTTTTTTTCTCAAGTAAAGCAGTGACTCAAACACTGTAATTATATGAGGTGTTTTCATTTTTATGACACAGCAGATACATGTTGGAAAAACCCCCAAATATGGAAGAGAAGTATTTATTAAATTGTTAAGAAAAATTCTGAATATAATTTTCTGCTCTTTACTTTGAACAGAGTCAAGTGATATATGGTGGGAATAAGATAATTTTTGAAGACGCAAATCTCTGTGTCTTAGTCATGCACTGGATGACAGTCAGATCTGTTGAAATGGCCTTGATGATTGATTATCTTAAATTATGTCCACTGATCAGCTTGCCCCAGTAGCTCATAGAGGTCGGCTAAATGGGGTTATCGTGAGTTCACAGTACATAAAGAAGATTCACATAAACCCTGACAGGAGCTGAAGTCAAAAATGCTATGAAATGAAATTATTTTGCCTGGCACAGTTGAGAAACAGCTGAAGAGCATATCTTTCTGTTCTTTATAATGAATTGCTGCAGTCTGACCAGCTACCAGCAGTAGCTTGCAAAAGCACATATTGCTATAAATTCTGAACTTTAAAAATAACGCAAACTATTATTTAAACTTACAGCCATGTTTTGCACCCACGTAAGATATGCTCTACCTTTTTCCTTCCTGCATATTGAAGTAAATATCAGTTAAATAATAGTTTACACAAATCTTTCTAACTAACATGGCAATGATCAACTGAAGTATGGGCAAAGGCATTGGTGTGATTCTGTCATAGGGCAGGTAGATGTTCTTCCAACCTTCCTTTGGTAACTATTTGATACCCAGGTGAGCATACTGTTACTATTTGATCACAAGATGCATTCAGGTGTGTCAGACTGGCAAAGGGCAAGAAAGAATGGTGTTATGTTGTTCAAAAGTTGTTTGAAACTTTCCAACCTTTTACACAGAAAAATAAAAAGTGACTGTCATAATGTCTCCTTTATTATGTGATTCATTACCCTGTGACACTCAAAAGGGCCTTGGAAAGAAATCTGCAGAACTAGAATTTGTGTTGCTACGTTAGCGTTGAAGGGAAACAGTCAAAGTGAAACAGGCCAGTGAGGGAGAACAGCTTATGAAATGCTAAGGGGAAGCCCTCAGGAAGAGCATGAGGCTTTAGTTGGGGTGAATTTGGTAGAAACCTAGAGAAGTTGGTGTGCTCACAAAATGCAACAGAACTTGTATACTTTTAGAGCCTTCCCTTGCAATTAAATAACTGTGGAAAAGTGTTGTATAGAAGTATTGCAACGTTCTCTAGGAAAGTTACAGTTTTACTCACAAAGGAAATTTGAAATCCTATTATTTGACTGTTTTATTAGTGCTGTGGCCTAACTAATTGTGGATATTTAGCTATGTCAGTGAGGCACCTAGTTTAACATAACAACTATATGCATCCTTGTGTAGTGAACAGAAACACCTAGACCACATGGGAAGTAGTTTATTCTATGTGTTTCAAAAATGCCTCTTTCATTTTATGTATATACACATACCTGTGTATGTCAAGAGAATATGAGTGGTATTTTATGGATTTCGATGGGCCAGTTCACTGCAGTTGATATGTATTTCTTGAATATAAAAGGAACGTGAGATTAAGGTCATACTACGTGCATCACCTTTGAGTGGCCAGGCTTTGTTGAAGTGATTGCTACTCTTGATCTAATTTTTTAGCAAGAATCTTGTTTTGAACTGCAGCTTTTATTGTGAATTGCAAGAGTACATAGCATTCTTTTCATGCTGCACAAATGGGTATCGCTATTTCACCTGGAATTTTGGAGAGGGGAAAATTGACAATTTATGAAAATAAGAATACTTGTAGCAACAATTTTAACTGGAGGAAGCAATCATGTTGCATGTTTCTCGCAAAGATGTAGTATATACTCACCAACTACTGCTGTCTTGTAATGCTGCGTACTGAAAATTGGACTTTTCTTCTGTGTGATATAAGCAGGTTTCTAGTCATCAGCAGTCAGTAATGTAACTTCAGCTATTTGGTGCTTCTAAAAGATTTTTCAGACAGGTGTCTGAATTCTGTTTTGGTATAGTTGACTTAAGATTAGTTGAATCCATTAATATGGACAGGGAGCACTGTTCTCTATTACACTGCCTCTAAAAGGCAAAAGTTCTAATGTTCCAAGTGAGCCCGTATGTGAGTAAGTTGCTATATAAGTTGAAAGTAAGCTGTTGTTACCATTTACCTCTTAAAATTCAATTGTCGCTTAGTCCCAGCTGCCAGATTGCTTATTCCTCTGCACTGTTTGCATTTGCATGGCAAAACAATGAAAACAGTTCATTGTTATAAGCTGACTTCCTCAACAAAAGTACACAATTCCTGTTGCTCCTCCCTGCCTGGTCTAAGCTGAATCATTCATGGAGTTGTGTGGTTTAGGGGTGCAGAGCAGATGAAAATCTGGCAGATTACAAAGTGAGGTAAAGAGCACTTGTGCCTCTCTCTAGGCAGCGACAGACTTGTTGAAAGCCACCTTGACATATCAATATCCAGCCAATATTTTTATGTGGAACTGTAGGAAGAATGGTAGAGTTGCTGGCTGTACTACTTGCAATTCTTTTCCCATTCTAAAGCCAGGCTACAAATCCATGGGAGGCTACAGAGCTGTGCCCGTTTCTCTGCCACTCTATATTGTGATGTTTCTTTCAGAATCCACCTGAAGGAGAAACTCAACTTCTCCAGGAGAAAACAGTGCATTTCTTAGGAGTCACCTGGGAAAGCCCAAGTCTTTTAGACTGTCCTCCTCTGCCTGTCTTTGGCTCAGCCAGTTCATCCCAACGGATTGTTCAAATTTCAGGGAATTTAGATTTGTTCTGAAAACATAATTTTTTAGAACTTGCTCCATGCAATTCTAGTCATTGAAATAGAATGAGATTGGAAAACACATATGCTAAAGTCTGAAAAGTGGAAAGCAAGCTACATAAAAAGCCCTTAGAAGCACAACAACAAACCCAAGAGGAGTGTTTTTATCATCACCTCTTTTACGCTAATCCTATTTTGAAGTCTGCTTATAGTTTCTGAATGTTTGTTCTGCATTGATAGGGATGGTGAGTAACTATTTATTTTAGCAATCTTTTGTAAATTCTGTAGTAGGAACTGTCCAGCCCACATACTGAAAAGAAAATGCTAAATAAACTGTTTGTCTCACAGAAGGTGATGTTCTCAAAAGTTAAGATATATATTGTGCTTTCAAATCAGTTCTGCAAAATGCTTTAGCATTTTGGTGATGTTGACATAGGAAGAAGGTGAGAAAACAGCTCTTAAAATACGTTTTTTAAATTCTCTATTTTAAACTATGTAACCAGTATTTCTGTAACACCTGTGAGTCATGTCTTTACACCTCCTTTGCCAAAATTGATCTGCAGGGTTATTTACCTTGTAGATTTACTTTATTTAAAATGAATCTGTGCATTTAGAGCAAATCTATATTTGTTTCCTGTGAATGGAAGCAGCTGTATCAGTGGAAACTTCCCAAATGTAGATTTGCACTCAGGTGTTCATTCACAGCCTAAAATAACTGCAACAGTTAATCGGTAAAGTTCTGTTTAGAAAAAAAAAATTATAATTTTAATACTTTTGTTGGATTTGCTTAAGTTTTTTTAGGTGTTTAAGTGTTGGATTTTTAAGTGGATTTTTTTAAGTAACTGCCCACTCAGAACTTTAAGGGATATTTCAGATACAAATCCTTTTGGTCAAACAAACAAGTGTGGCTTCTCTGAACCTGAAGCATCTGATAGTATGAGTTGGCATTTTAAAACTAAATCTTCGAGCCATGTACTGTGGTATATGCAAGTATACATCATCTTTAAGAATAAGCATTTGTGATCACTTGCTTTTGGGAGACCAAATCAAAATGTGGGTGGCTGCTGTTGTTGTTCTTCCTTACAAAGCATGTAATCAGTCAGTTCTGCTATTAACTAAACATCTGGTGATGCCACTTTATGTGTGCAGTTATAAGAAAAACAGTTTATAGTAGACTGGTGTTTGTAAGAAGGAGTTAGCTTGGAAAATATTCATCATATTTATTCTCTGTTACTTTGCAAACTAGATCTAATGATTGCACAGGTTTTTAGTCTTGTATATTGAATTTTTGCCTGGGCTATGGAGAACATAACTAATACAATGGCACAGTGATTTGATTTATAAACAGATGTAACAGATGGCCAGCAAGTGGGTAAGAGAGGTAAATTGCCTGAGGAATGATTAAAAACTTTTTCAGCAAAGTCAGTTTTATATACAGTGAAAGACAGGTGCTTCTATGTTTAACAGCTTGTGACCTGCCTGCTGCATTTGTCATTGTAGGTTTCTTCTTTCTTTGGAATTCCTGGTTTATGTGTTACACAAACATATACAGTTACTTACAATAGCTTTCTGCCAACTTAGAAATTAAGTTACCATTTGAAATATGTCAATATTAAATTAACTGTAGACAACTTTAGAATGACCTTGACATTTTAGGGCTTTTATCTTAGCTGTGTTTATTATAGGGTACCGTGTAATAAAAATTTAAGAACTATTCAACACTCTTTTCTATGTTCTGTGTCTAATCAATTGTAATGATTATTTATCATTGTTAGATGTACCAATTTGCATTATGCAATTGTCTTTCTATACAGTTACACAATCCCCATTTTAGAGTTGGCAGTTGAATTGCAATAAAACACCACAGCTTCCAATACATTCATCTTCAGATTCATTTGCTTGTAAGATACTCAAACTGCACAAGATGAAGAACATAAGGTGATATTTTACAATAAAGCCTGCTATGTGAAGTAATGGTATATTGTGAATGCAAAACATTTTGTTTAGGTTTATTATTTGGCCTTTTTGCATCTAAATAGCCAACAAAAAAGTCCTTAGAATTCTGACTGCACCAGGTTATGTATTTAATGTGTAATTCGAAATATATGAGTTTGTAAGAGGTTTTCCAGTTCTTCTTAGCTCATTTACTTAAAGGCTCTCAGCTTTTCAAATATGATTATTTTTGACTGGTATGTCATGACAGAAGGTCAGCATGAAAAAAGTATCAGTAGAAGCTGGGAATGATTCTTAATGCCATTTCTGCATCCCATACTTGATAGATCTGTAACATAGATACAACTTGTTAATGAGAATATCCAGAGGATTTGTTTCAGGCATTCAACTTTGGTAGAATTGATACAGCAAGAAAAATTGTATTTTTGTTCCATGTTGTACCATTCTTTTGTAAAAGTCTGTTTGTAGGAAATACAGGATATTTTCTTTCTCTACAATTCCTAATGTATGCATCTGCTAGAGCTTTTCCTTGAAGTACTTCGTAGTTGTCATTGTCATCATCATTAATTATGCTTCTTATGCTATAAGGACTCAGTGAATGAGATCTGGCTGTGCCAGGCACTGCCTGAACAGAGAACAGTAGAAGGTGCTTAATTAGAAATCTCAAAGTCTAAATGACATGTGCATTTTTGCCTGGTTGTGTCAGGAATTTGTGTTACTGAAGAGTAGTGGTTTCTTTCACTAATGTCTAATAATACAAATACAACTTTTGATAGGCTGTTTGTTTGTTGCTTCCTGGTAGCCATCAGCTGCTGATCTTGGGGTGCTGAACAGGCAGTGAAAGAATTCTTGTGTTTGTTCAGAAGTTGAGTGTTATAACTAGGTAGATAGACCTCAGACCTGAATGTACTTCTGATAGGTGGAGAGCAGCTCACCTTTATTTATGAAAACATTTCCTAATTCCTCATAAAACCTCTCAGAAGATACAAATTGCTCTTTATTTCCACTGATGGATCTCTTCATCAGGATGTATCTCTAGTTCACCTTTGCTATTCCTCCTGAAATCACCGGCTTTTCACTGCAGATAATTGCATTTTAAGATTTCAACGCAGGAGTCAACCTTCATGATTGTATTCATTTTGTCTGTGCTGGTTTGACCACTTGTTTATAAAGGTTATATCTTTAGTAGATTATTTTTGCTTGTTTGTTTTTAAATGAGAATGGATGGAGAACCTGTTTTATAATAACCCATGCACTTACGGTAACCATATGGTGAAAAATTCAGAGTCCTTTAATAGCTTCACTAGTAAAGACCTTCTTATCTCTTATTTTGCCACCCAAAATTTGATTGAGTGTTCAACTCACACATTCTTACCTTTTTCTGTATGTTAATGTTTGAGAGGAAGCTGAGTGTTGGGAGTGGCTTAGGCAGAGCCCTACAGAGTCTGGGGAGAGTCAGTGGTTTAGTCAGTGTGAACCCCTCGAGGGGACCCAAACAGCCTCTGTAGGTGTAGCAGAAAGGATGCATGAAAGGATCTGTTGTGACACTGGGGCAGGCAGTCTTCCAGTGGTAAAATGTAAAGAATCTGTGAAGTCAGGGTGTTATTTGACATCTGGGAGACTATTTACCAAGACTCATCAAACCTGTTGAACATTGTGTTTCCAGACTCAAAGCTGGGACTTTTGCTGTGTGTTAAAATATTGTGAAATTATGTGACTAGGACAGTGCTGATCTGGCACTGCCAACTGGTTTCTGTCCTCAGTCACTTGACTCAGGTAGGCTTGCAAGTTGGAGCTCTTCTATAAATGCAGTTTCCCCTAGACGTTCTTGAGAATATTGTGTGTTCAGAGAGATGGAGGGTTTGAAGTGTCAATATTGCATACCTTTTTTTCTTTCCTACTGTAAAGCAAAATATCCAGTCAGGGAAACCAGGAACGCATTGGTTGCTCTGCGCCATTCAGTCTCAGTAAGGAGGACTTTGTTCTAAAGGTCTGATATCACATTTTTATTCATAGCTTGGATAAAGGTAGAGTCCTGCACTAGCTTTTTAGCTTTCCTTCTGCAGGCTTCCCTTCTTTAACAGAAAACCAGCAGACAACAGTCTGTGAGCCAACTTCAAACCTAACCATAATCTGTCCTTTCAAAACTCTTTATGAGTGCATCAACTGAGAACCTATTTCCTTTGAGGCTTTGGTTTTATGTAGGTAGGGTTCAGGGGATTACTTTTGTCCCCACATTCAGGTTTTCATTTTTTCACCAGATCAGCACTCATTCAAACCACAAGTGAGAAAAAAGGGTAAAATCAAACAAGTAAAAGAAACAAACTGATGTGCAAAGTTTTCTTTCTGATATGCCTGCATTTGCTTCTCTTAGGAGGGAGATAATGCAAAGCTATTGCTATTATGATTTTTCTCAAGTCTTATTTTGTTTAAACTTAAAATACCTCTGTGCTGAAGTATAGATGCTTATTACAAAACTGGAAATTTTTTTCCAGGTTTCTTTCTCTTTTTGAAACTAGCCGTCTCTTTTATGACTGTATATACAACTGGAAGAACTCTTTAACCATCCAGGTCTTGCGTTTCTAGTTTTTTTTGTTTTGTTTTTTAAACCAAACAATTAACAAAACAAAAAAGCCACCAAAAAAGAAAACACCAAGCATTGCATTTATACTAATACAGAAACTTGTTGTGTGTTGCACAGTCAGACAACTTTCTTCCAAATAACTCTAAATAAATGTCTTGTTTTCCCCAATCTGTTAGAATATGTTAATATCAGTAGATAACTATAAATATCTGACTCTGGTGTGTATTTGCTTGTTGGTGATGTTGGCAAATAGAGGATGTATTTCTTCTGAGGTAAAATTTCACCCATTGGTAGGATGACATCTGAGAGTAGATGTTTTTGTGTTGTTACCCAAGTTACAGTAACTGGAAAGCCTGAGAGGAGGAGCTGTGAAATAATAGTCTGAGAGTCCACGTTAAGTTTTTGCCTCTAACTGTTTAACACTGCCTTGAATAATGGCATAGGGAAAATGAACCTTGCAGGCTAGCAGTTGAAACCCAAATTTCCTTTTAAAGTTATCTGTGCACACGCGGATCAGCACTTGGTGACAGTTCAGTCTGTTGGGGCATGAGCCATTTAAACTGCACTGCTCAGTGTAGAGGTTCTCCAAAGGGTACTTATATAAATTTAACTTGGTGTGGCAAATGCCTTCATAACGAACATCTCTGCATGGATTTATAGCCATCCCTTGGATTGTATCCAGTTATCTGATTGAACATCTGGTAAGCATTGTGTGTTTGTACTAAGCCCTTACTGTATAAAGCTGGCTCAAGCTTTTCAGGCAAAGATCAACGACCTTTCCTTGGCAGGCTTTTAGCCACTTGCCAAAACAAATGCTTTGCAGGGAGCAAGGCACAGATAGAAGATTTGGCTTAAAGGCACCTTTATATTGTACTTTTAGAGTTTGTATTTGCTTAGGGAAAACAAAATTAGATTGAAAAAGTATTGCAACTCCTATATATAAAATGTTCCAAACTGCTGTCATTCTCTTTTCCATTTATGTACTAAAAGCTCTGATTTCCATATGTTGGGGTTTTTTTCTGACAAAATCTTGCCAGGGCCTTTGGAAAAGGAATGTTTCATTTTACCGCTGGCTATGCTTGGTGTGTTTTTTGAGGAAAACTGGAGAAATGTATCAAATAAAAAAACATAGTGGTGTTTTCATACATAAGTGAAACGTGAACTAGTAATAAGTTTTGAAATAGAAATACATTTTTTGAAATCTGTATATGACTAGCTATTTTATAATAGATGACACAACGTGGATTAATTCAGTAGTCATTGTATACCATGACGTGATGTGAAAAATGCGTATAATATTATAGTTGGGTTTTGTTGGTGGTGTTGTACTTCATAATATACATAACCTATACTCCTAAGATTTGTTAGTGTTTTGCTCTGCACTTTACTGGTGCAGTAATGTGATCCGAATAGATCTGTTCCCTCTTAAGCCTTATGTTCCCCAAAAATAGTCAAATCTGTTTATTGCTAATTGTGGAAAAAGGCCTATTTTGATTAATTGATTAGGGGATGAATAGATGAGGAATTACATACATTAATGACAGGTCTAGCCATTTTACTGGCTATTCCATGCACCCGTGAGGTTGTGAAAACTTACTTCTTCTGTAAACATCATGAACCAAATGTCTACTGCCTTCAACATAGCCTAGAAATTTACTGCTGTTTTTAAAATATGAGTTCTACAGTAGTATAAACAGCTGAAATATCAAAAACTGTGTGTTTTTTGAGTATAATCTTGAGCAGTTAAACTATTTGAACCTTTGTGGATGCTCTGTTCCTGGAGGGGGCGGGGGGAATCATTTTGCCACTTTGAAAGGCAGTCTCTGGACCTGAAAATGATTGAGTAAAGCATGTGTGCATCACTTGCAAGCTAGAGTTTTTAAATAAAGTTTCAAAGAAAGCAAGACACAAGTCTAAAAAAGGAAGATCAAGCCCCTTCATTACTTCTCTGAATTTTTAGAAGGGCTATACTAAGGGCAGTATTGCAAGCTATGTACTCTAATTTAAACCCTGCCTGCTATTTTGTCTTTTTTTCATGATATGCTTTCGTTTCTTTTCATTATTTCTGCCATTTGTCTTCAATGTATTTATCAAAAAAGTGAATTATATATGATATCAGGAATAATGTAAAATGTAGATTTTAATCTGCACTAGCAGCTTTAGCAAACAAACTGCCTGATACTTTGGACTTGCAGATATTGCATGCTGCGTAGATCTTTGAATTCTTGAATACTAGGGATGGGGTATATTTCGAAGAAATTGTCCTTTTGTTATGTCTACACACACACTACACTTAAGCATTGATAGATAATCAAGTTATGTCAGCATCTAGGTCAAAATACGTGAATAAATCTGATGAGTTTTAATAACTCCAATTTGCACCAGTAGGACTCCATCCTCTAAGAACAGATTTAAAAAAAAAAATCTCATTTATACTACAGTATTGTAAAGAAACACTCAGAAAAACACATTTGTACCTACTTGCCTGTTTGTAGTTTCCATGTCAGTACCATGAAACTGGATCTTCCCAGTTAATGCTGAAACATGTGCTTTTCTTCTTTATTATACTCTGTTTTCAAACAATGTTCAATACAATAATTAACTTCACCATGAAAGTCTGCTCTGCGGTGAATGCTGCTTTTGAAAGGAAACATCTTCCATTGCAAGTTGTGAACTGTCTGTAGTAGATGAAAGTGACCCAGGGTATTAGTTCACCTCTGCCTGAAGTACTAGAAGCAGCTGTACTTCTCCTTTTCAGAGAAATGTAATTGTTTACATTTGCACAGCAATATTGTAAGGCAAGAAAGGAACAAAGAACTTCTTTTCCCATTTAGACTTCAGAAAAACCAAACTCTGATTGTGTAATCCCTTTCAGACTTTGGTCAGGGTTCTTGAAAATCTAAGTGTAATAGGTGTAATATTTAACTATAGAATGACAAAGACCTGAAACCATCCCATGTTCTGTTTGAAAGAGTGTGCATTTAACAGTAAAGTTCTCCTGGTAATCCTGTGTGAGGACTTTATTTGGGGCTTGGTAAAAATCAGATAACTACTGTGGGATTGTGTTCTCATCTGAAGAGAGTTTGACATACAGAGGTCAGAATATTAAGATCAGGTTTGAGGCTTTGCCTCGGGGTGAGTTCTTAGTTTTACAAAAATAGTCCTATGCATTTCAGTTGAATAAGTAAATCAGCAAAGCACCCCTACATGTTCAATTAACATTATATTTAATGTTATATTCAGAAGCAGAGCTCACAAATATTTCAGTAATTTGTAAATGTCAGCATGAGAATCATACATAATACCTGCTCAACAGAGGATAAAGAGGAAGAAAAAATTCTCATTGGCTGCAAATATGGTAAGTAAAAATAGTGGGGTGTTATTTTAATTTTTGAACTACAGCAATTTGAGTTTCAGTATCTGGTTTTTACTTTGGTATTAGAACAGCTTGTGGACGAAACATTTTTATTTATTTTAAATGCTTTAAAGTGTTTTTGAAGAAAACTAGAGTTAAAATTTGTACAGAATTCTGAGGGGCTTTTTCCTATAATTCTTTTGTATGCACTCCGTAAGTGTAGCAGATTTTGTGAGTATCCATGATGGCAGATGTTTGTTTTAGAGCTTGCAGTTTTCATGTGCTCAGAGTTTTTGGAGTGAACAGAAATATTTAGTTACTATATTTAATACACTTGAAGACTGGTGCAAATCCAGTACTTCAGGCAAGTTAATCTTAATGCTAAATATTAATATAAGTGATGAACCCATTTTATAATAATGTTTTTGAGGCTGGGATTGTCCGATTAAACCCCATAACTGGAGTGATTTGTACATCTGCCATCCTGACTTTGGGCAAGGTTGTTCAGTGCATCAGCAAACTTCTCTGGAAAACAGGAGTGTGTCTGACTGTTGTGCTGCAAGGCTAATATTAAAAAGTGGAAGTTTTCCTTAAAAGAAAGAGCTTCATAAAGGCTGGGAAAGGACTTGATATTTAGATTTATATCTTGAGTTAACTGTGCACTCTTCTTTGAAAGAGTAGGCGATGTATTTGGTGATGAAATGAACTTACCATTAATAAAATGCCTTTATCCATGTTGCAAAATACTAAATGAATTTTTAGGTCTGGGGAGGTTTTGATTTTTTTTAAGGATTCATTATTTTAAAAATCTTTTTGCTGGCTGTAGTTACTAAATTTAGTAACACTAGCCAGCAAAAATAGTTTATCGGAGCATTTTACTGAAAATAGTACTTTGAGTACAAATTCAGGAGTTATTAGTCATTAGTTAAACTTTTTTAAATTTGAGAGTGGCAAATTGACCATTAATAAAAAGTAGGGGGTTTTATTCCAATATGTGGTGGTGTACTGGTTTTCAAATTTGACCTTAAATGATCAAAACTAAAGCAAAACAGAAGCTGACTCAAGTTGTGTCAGGGCAGGTTTAGGTTGGATATCAGGAAAAATTTGTACACCAAAACATGCTGCCCAGGGAAGTGGCTGAGTCACCGTCCCTGAAAGTATTTAAAGGACTTGCAGATGTGGCACCTAGGGACATGGTTTTGTGGTGGACTTGGCAGTGCTAGTTTAGTGGTTGAACTCGACATCTTGAAGGTTCTTTCCAGTCTAAATGATTCTACGAGTGCATGAAGACTACTACGGACTTTCAGGATTTGAAGATTAAAAATCTTTAGTTGTAGTTTGTTTGGGTTTTGTTGGTTTGGTTTGGGTTTTTTTTTTAAATAATGGCTTTCATCCCAGGTCTTAATTTTTAGAGAGCATAAATTCTGCAGACTTAGGGAAGGTCAGACATCTAACATGTATATTTGACTTATTCATGTAGTCTTTGTAGAATACAATCAGTACCAGAAATCACATTTCTTGTTTTGTTAAGGTACTTTGGAGGGTTTGATAGTTTCATTTCAAATATATGTGTACATCATGAAAAGTTATTTAGGCTTCCCTTAGGTATATTAAGCATTTCCCTTATTTGTGCTTTAGTGTTTGACTAAGTTATGTAAGAAAATCATATATTGTTCTAGTACTTTTCTTATTTTTTGACTGGGAAAAGAGGAGGGAGTCTTCACACATTCAGTAGTATCTTCTTTGATGTCCTCTCTGAAGGACTGTACACTCACAGTTTCCACTCAGATAGCCAAGCCCTTTGCTATATTAGGATGTGATCCAGCTTTTCATGTTTCTTTTCTTTGAAGCGCCACAGTCCTCATTATTTACAGCTTTCTAATTCTGTATTTCTCCAGAAAGACTGACTTGGGGTATGAGCTATGAAATAGCATGAGCTGATGCTTCTGTATTCTTTTCCTGGGTCTCAGCAGGCATCATTGGAACTCTTGCCACCAACTGGACAGATGACTTAAGTTGTCAGGCAGTGTTTTCTTAAAAACTGAGAATGGTGACTCAGTGAAATATTTGGAGTAGGGAATACAAATGTCTTTCTTCTGTGCCAGTTTAGCTGCTCATAAAAACCTATGGAAGGCATTGGAAGGTATTTAATTTGATTGCTCCTGCCTTTGGAGGAAAAAGCCTTTGAGAATCCTGAAGTAATTTACAAATAACCTTGTGAAAAGCTAGTGCAATGAATATGGTCCAATACATTCTACACTGGTTTCTCTGCAGTGTTCATATTTTTTTTTAATGGGAAAAAGACTCCTGATTCCTAATTTAATATATACTAAGAGTAGTCAAAGCAGTTTTCCTTTGCTGTGTATATGGCAGACACACAGGCTATAAAAGTTGTATCTGAGAACTTGCTTCTTAATTTTTTTTCCACAAACTCTTTTAACCATATAAAGTATCAAAATGGAACTATCGTGTTACCAGAATCTTTTTCGGAGTTACAAATACCAGATGCTGCTGAAGTCACAGCTATCATCTCTCAGGGTTGTATTTGCATGATAGTTTAAGACTGATTCCTTCTAACACTACTGCTACTGGTAACATTACCAGCATTGAAGGACTGCATGAAGACTAAAAGACAATTGGATTTGCTATAGCGCAGTTTGGACTGAAATTATTGCAGCATTTCCAGTCTGAGAAAGTTTGGATAGCATGAGGCACCCAGTATTTCTTCTGTGATTGTAATGACGGCAACCCAGTTCCACTGAAAGAATTTTACATCAATAAAATGTCCATGTTGGATGACAACATGGAGAGGATCCAACCTTCCAATTTCATACCTACTTTAGAGAGACTAAGAAAAGAATCTGTCTTTTAGACATCTGGAATCTATTTCAGTTTTACGGTATTGATGTTGGGTTTTTTTTTTATTCATTCTTCTTCTCTCTGTCCCTGGGAGACATATGGTTGGGGTTTTTAATTAGTTAGAAAGTGGAAGTTTCTGTTAAGGATTATTCAGAATAAAGTTAAATAAGGGCATTGTTAAATTCAGTAGGATCTAAATTTTATTGCTAGTTTCCTATTTTTATAGCACCAAACTAAATATTTATCTTCTTTTCCCCTGTAGTCCTTCTTCCCCAAATAATAGCTGCGGACTGACTTCAGTTGGTATACATTAATCACAGATAAACTGAATATGAAGTGTGCTGTTAAAGATTATGTAGTTCCAGTTTAAAATGATCCTTTTAGTGTTCTCAATATGATGAGAAATTTGGAAATTTGCTGCTGCTTTTGTGTAGCTGTGTAATCAGTAGAATTTCAGAAGGTCGTTTTCTAAGAAACAGAACAAAACCTCAGTAATTGTGAAGAAAGTGATTTTAAAAGAATTTTTTAAAGACATCTTTCTTTCTTTTTTCACTTGATTGCTATTGTTGGTAGCTCCTTCCAGTGAAGTCAACAGAAAAGTTGTGGCAGGTAGGCAAATGGTCCCTTGAGGCAAATATCTACCCTCAGAAATCAGCGTCAAACCAAGGCTTTTTCTCTTTTATTCCTTAACTTCCCTGAGACGCAGCCACCTAACTCAGTCTTGTGGAAATCCCACCTGTTGCCTGTCTCTGTAGGCACTAAAGCCTTAATCTGTCCCGTAGTTCTTTGTGTGGGGTTTGATTATGTACAGCTCTTGGTACCAGTGCATGCAAGTAGCGTCTTCTCTTGCTAAACCAAACAAAGCTTGTTTTGTGCCTTGTTACAATGGGAGGAAAACAGCAGACTACCATTAATCGCATTGTTTGAATTTGGAGCTAAAAATCAAAGCCAAACTTATTTTTCTCCTTGTTACTGTGAGGTTGGATTGTATTCATTATCTTGCTGACTGGCCTGTAACTGTCTTCCCTTGTTTCCTGCTGAGCAGCTTATCCCGGCCCGAAGTGCGTTGCTTCCCCTTCCACTTCCTGCCAGCTTCGTCTCCAGAAGTGCAGGCAGGCCAAAATCTGCAGTCACTGCCTTGACGAAACTGATTCTTACTTGGATATCAGTATTTGGAGCTGTAATTTCCTGTCAATCCTTTCTTACTGAGCTCTTTAAAAGTTTGCTATAGTTAGGGTAAGTAAAAGCACTTAGATAAATGGCAGAATCAGTTGAACAGCAGAATGGATTTTCCTCTTTGGTTTGTTTTAGAAAGACCACTGAAATATGTAATTGCTTTGGGAAGAAGTCATGACTTTAGTGTGACAGAGAGACTGCCTATGGATGAGAGAGACTGTGGATGTCTGTTGTTTGGAGTTTACCCTTAGCAGGAAAAAACATCATTGCAAATTGTAATATTTGTGTTTTATTACAAGTTCTAGAGGTAAATTAACTTCCCTTTATGTAGCAATAATGAGGCATGAAATGGTCAATCCAAAACACCATGTGTACCTTTTGCTTTTAAGAAGATAAACAGAATCCCTAGAAAAAACAGAATAAATAGGAGATACTCTTGCTAAAAGACTAGTCAATTACAAAACCAAAATTAATCTTACCATTGTAAATATGAAGAAAATTTAGACTAACCTGTTTCAGTCAGTCAAAAGTGCATGCGTGTGTGTATATACACACATATATGTATTTTAGTATTTTAAAGAAGTAATTTATAACTTAATTACTTCCTGTGAGTACGGAAAATGAGGAGTTCCATTATGGTTTTATCAAGGACTTTAATAACTGATAGTAGTTGCAATAGAATTGGTATATTGATTAATATTGATTAATCAATGCATCGTTATGCAATCAATATTGATTAATCATGCATCGTTTTTATGTTCAAATGACCAAGTTGCTTGCAGTTTTAATTCTAGATTATCATTTTGCCTGTCTGAAATATTCCTAGGTGTAATAAATGTTACCACTTAAGTGGAAAATGCTAGAATACTCAAAATAGCCAGTTACTAATTTGGTTGGCTTGAAGTTGTCTTGTCAGTTCAACTTGTTCCTATTGCACTGTGTTGTGGTGTCTTCTAAATATCGGTGCACATCCCAGAACTTCATTTTGCACCCAGTTTCCCCCACCACATGAGTCTTCTGAATGAAGAAAACCTAAGCAACTTACGTCCAGCATGTGTTTCCATCACAGCTGGTGGCAAACATCCAAAATGAGTGCTTTCTTTATTTGATATTGTTACTCTCAAGGTGGATAAATCAAAATATTTAAATCCCTTGGTGAAGAACAAGACTGTTTTGTAAGAGTTGTTTTTGCTTCCTATTTCTGCTTACGGCCTAGTGGTAATTTTTATGTTTGTTGTGGCAAAAGCACAGAAAGGCCTGTTTGAAAACTAAATAAAAAGCCAAAACAAATGTTTAACTGTTTTTCAACTAAGGAGTATGAAAATTTTGCTAAAATTTAAGCAACCACTTGACTATGCAGCTGAACTCAATATGAGGTGTTTTCAGTGTTTTATCAACATCTCTTACTTGAGATATAAAAAAACCTGGTTTTACAAACAAGTTGCAGGACAATAGGTTATGTAATTTAGAACTAAAATATTATATAAACTATAATCTTGATACCATGGTCTTATTCCTTCTGCTGTTACTGATGATGTTGTTTATAAGGAAAACAGCCAACATATCCTGTGTACAGTAATAATTGCATTTATTTGGTATTTATCATCATAGTGCACTTCATATATTGCTTAAGCTTTACATCTTTAGAAAATGTGGTTTTATGTGTACAGAGGTGCTGCCAGACTGGGAGGACTATGGGCTAGTGAGTTGGCCAGTGAATACAGAACTCAGGAAGCTTCCTCATCAAAAAAGTATTCATGACTTTGGACAATTCATCAATTTACCCACGTCTCAATTCTGTTTGTATGTGAAGCCTGTTTTTAAATAGGACTGACACGGGGATAAAATACACGGAAAACTGAATCAAGCAGATCGGGCTGCAAAGGGAGTGGAGCACGTTGGAGTAGAGAGTGTCATGATGGCCATGCTATGAGCCTGAACTTGGACAGTCATGCATTGTGAAGAGAAAGGTGACATCTGTGCCAGATGCTACATGACAGAAGCCTGTAAAATTCTTTTTGTTAACAAGAAGTTTTATAATTCTGAAGGCAAATGTAATTATAAATGTAGGTATTTCTATTTCTCTATTTTCATTGTGGTACTTCAGAGCCTCCAGTTAGTACCAAGTACTTTAATTTTTGACTTTGACCATCAAACTATGGCAGATTACAAGGCAGAGTTGTTTTGTGGGAGCTGGGCACTGGGACTTGAGTTCTCTAAAGGAAGACTATCAGCTCTGTGCTCCCTATTGTGTTTTCAAACCAAAATTCCTGAATCATCTGAAACTAAAGTGCAATAACTTGAAAATACAATTCTTTGAATTGCATACGCAGATGAAGGAAATACATTAAATTGTTCATCAAATTTGAGGAAAAGATCTGCAAGGCAGGTTTTTTCCTATAGGATCAGCCTTAGGCAATCTTTTTGGTATTTCTATTAGCACTTTGTCACTTCAGACTTGCAGTGGAAGCCACAGCATGCTTCACCTGTGACCTCCTTAAGAAGAAAATCAAGTTTGGGTTATAAAGCCATGCAATAATATTGACATGGAAGTGATTAATTTGAAAGCTATTAAATTATGACTGAATCTCGTTTCAGGATTGAGCACTGTGACCCTCATTCATGCAGGGCAAGTGGGGATTGCTGATGTACAGGTTACAAATCAAGTCCTTTATCCTGTGTCTCACCTGTGTGACACAAATAAGGAAAAAGCAGCATCTTAATGAAAGGGTGCAAATTTTTTTTTTTTGTTTTACAAAATATTCCACATTAGTTTGAGTGTAGGGTACCAAATCAGCTCTGTCTTGCCAAGTCTTTTATCCATATGCTAGTCGCAGTAATGTAAAATATGGACAGTGAAGTTTTCATTCTGCATTACCTGAAAACTCTTGGAAGAAGAGAGCAATTGATTAAGAAAACAGCTGAAACATCCTTTAAAGCTACCGAAGTTCATGTCTGAAATAGGCAAACTCCTTGGAGGAGTTTGTTTGGCTCTTGTTACTCAAAATTTATACACTTGGTGTTCAGTTCAAAGTATTTCAACACAATGCTTTTACCTGAACAAAGTTGCATTCATTAATAGTAGAGGGAATGGATTTTGATTTGTAATTGATTAACTGTCTTAATGTGTTTGCATCAATTGAAAAATGCACTAGCACAAGCCAAAGCACAATATTGCTCCAAGTAATTTTCCAGCCGTCTGTGTTTCAGTGGCTGGATGGCATTTAAGGTAACTATGCAATGTAACGGATGCTGATTTCATCCTATATTGCTGTCATGGTAATGACTAATAGTGCTGATAAAAGGCAGTTGAGCATTTGCCTGGGGCATGGAAAACTGACTCTCCAGGGTGAACTGTACCATGATGTCAACATTGTTTGGAATGCATGGATTCCATCATGGCTCTGTGTTTTGTCTTTAAATAGTCCTTGCTTTTATGCAGAACTCCTCTGCTCTGATTTATAGCAAAATTCTTGTATCTCTGGTGGTGTTTTCCTGTGTTAAATTTCAATCAGTACTGTAGACAAAAGCAAAAATTTCAAGTTTTAAAAGATCCCTGCTTTTGATATTGAGGGAATACTTGGGTGGCCTGTGTGAAATCAGTTGGTGGTCTAAGTCTAATTCCTCATGGATGCATCAAAACCAAACAACAAAAATTCCCCCTTCATTATAAACAACACCCTTGCTGACATATTCAGCATGGAACAAAAACTGAGCAGTGGAGGAATGAAATCCTCTGTGACCTTTAGTTGTGACTTCTCCCAGAACACGGTCCATATTGGTAGAGGAAAGCTGAGTCTTCTCAGTGTGTTGTTTTGTTACTGGATTTCAGAAGTGGCATGCAGATACAGTTTAAGAAGGGAGCTCCATCCACTGTTTGCTCATTTTTAAGCAAGTAGGGGAAAACAGCCATAACAAGTTTTATTTGGATACTGTCTTTAACTCCTTGAAAAGTAGCTTTTCTGTGTCTTACCTGTAGGCATGCAATATACTTATATCTTATAAAATTTCTTGCCTTAGCCCTTACTGATTAAACTAAAAATTAGTAAATCTTATGTAATTTGTGATTCTATGTATCAATTGTATTTTTGTAGTTCAGAGTGCTCTTTCCTGTCAGTCGAAAGAAGGAAAGGGAGCAAATGTAGCAGGGAACTCTGCAGTGCACTGTCTGCTGTTGGGTGTGGCTGAGGAAATTCACATACTGGTTGATGACAGCCAAATAAATTAATTAACCTCTTGGTGAGATACTTGAAAATTCGTATACACTGTGCCATTAGATTTTAGCCAACTACATATAAATACAAATGGAGAAGTTGTGATTGTTTATTACTGATGTCTGGAGATAAGCCTGTCACTTTCTTCTTCCCATATGGCATGTTCTTTAAGAAACAGCAGTGATGTCACTTGCAACTGTGATCATTTTTGTTTTACTTGCATTTGTCTATACTTAAAAAAACCATAAGAAAAATGCATCCTATATTAAATAATAGACTTCCATTTTTCCAGTTAAGTTATTGCTTAATTTACCTTGGATATGGCTAAGAATAGGACAACATAGTATTTATAATCCTTGAGCCCCTAGGTGGGAGCTGTATCTGAACCTGTTGAGGTGATGAGGAATGCAGCAGATGGTCTCTTTTCAGTGGCTGTAACATTTCAACATTTCATTGTTTGGTGCTGCTGCTTTTAGAGGTACCTCTCTGGACAACTGTACACAAACAGCAATAGAGCAGAACACAAAGTATTCATCCAAAACTTTGTCATCATTTAACAGTTTGTGTTTGTGGAAGATGAAGATTCTCTGTACTGCAGTAGTTTCTCAGTGCTCTACACCCCTCTCGTGTTTGGCTGAGAGCCTTTCTGTCTCATCCTTTCATATGTGATAACGCTCCAGTGCTCCGCTACTTGTTGAGCCTAGTAACCCAACGGAGTTTCTTGTTGGAGGATGTTTTACTTTAAACAAACCATTCATGTTTCTGCTTCTGTTGTTTCCCAGTATTCTGCAAACCAGAACTCAGGAACAGGAGGAGCCCTAGCTCCAGTCATGCAGCTGAAAGGCTGCACGCTTCCTCTTGGCTCTGTGCGAAACCACTTCTCTAAGCCCAGTGCAAGAAGTTCTAGTGCAGTTTGACTGACAGCTTCCCCATGCATCTTCAGGAAGGATTGCTGCAATGAAACTTAATAAAATCAATTATCAGCATGTTGCAATGTTTTCTGTGTTGGCCAAAGACATTCTCAATGACAGTGAAATGTAGCAATAGTAAAAGTGGAAACGGAATGGTGCTGCACGCTTAACAGCAAATGCCAGTCATTTAAAAGTTTAGTCTAATTTGTCATTCCCATTTGATTCCCTGTTTTAAGTTTCAGTTTCAGAAATGTGTCATTTTGCTAGGCTTACCTTCAGTCATACACAGGCTGTGGCTAAACCAGTTTTCTTCTCAATTATTTCCACACAGAATGCTCTTCCATGTGGAATAACTTATAGAAGGAAATAAAAATGCTGAGAAAATCTGATCCTGTTGATGTAACTAAATGTATTTATTTCAAATTGTCATCCTGCAAAGACGAGATTTAGTAGAGAGAGGACTCTTTCATATGTGAGGCAAAGGGACATCTGCAGGTGCATCTGGAGGAAACACTTGGATCCTGTGTGTTGTGCTCTGTTTTTACTGGGCTATTATTATTGGTCACTGAAAGGCAAGATGCCAGAATTGGACAGGAAAGACTTTTTTTTTTCCCTTTCTATGAGAGTTTTCTGACAAAAATATATTTTGCATAGAAGTTTCTGAAAATAATGCAGAGTTTTGTAGAAAAAATTATTTCCCATCCTTGCTCAGCCATTTTTCCAAAAGGGTTTTTGAGTGATCTTAGCTAAACCACCCTTAAGCAGTGTGTGACTTTTAAAACTGGATTTGTTATAAATAGGTGTTTCCACTCAGCTTTGCATTTTGACAAAAGAACTTTCGAACACAAACTTCCTGATTTGATTTTTTTTTTTGGTTTTGGGCAGTGCTGTTCTAAATATAGGAACTCCTAAAGGAGATCTAAAATGCTTCATGCTCAGGTACATAGTATTCAAAACCACTGTGATGACAGTTCATTAAAACTCGAAAGATGGGTTGGAAAAAAAAATTCTATGCCAAGTCCATATTGTCTGGGCCTCCTGCCTCTCCTGCTTTTTAGCATGTTTTCCCTTCATGCCACAGCACACATTCCCCCTGAAAACAGTTTCAAAGCTATTTAATTTTTGTGTCCTAATGAAGAAGAAGATACTGTTCCTTCTGGGAAATTGTTGGCCTTTTTCAAATGTGATGGAGCAAGTGATGGTCAAAAGTGATTATGTTCCTATGCACTCAGTGAAAAATAAATGGCTTGGTGGAGAAGGGAGGACCTTTGTGGAAGATTCAGAAGTGCTTTGAGACCATTGATATGAAACTGTTAGGAAAGCAGGTTTTGGTAATTCCAGTGTTTATGGAAGCACTTCTACCTGTCATGGGTATCTCCATGTATTTCATCTGCTGTTTTTCTGGTGGTTTTTTTTTTGGTTTTTTCCTTTCTCCTTAGAGGTGCTATTGAAAGATGCTCATTACTTTGACCAAAAGTCTGTCAAAACAAATGTGATTTAAAAGCAGAGGCTATTCATAACAGTCCCCTTCTGTGCCCCACATAGTTGCTGATTCATCACTTTGCTGCTGGAGATGGATCTGCTGGTAGACAGTTTGCCCCTTTGTCTGTGGCCTGAAGCTAAACCTGTACCCCTGTGAACACTCTTGGGATTTGAGGAATTTAATAGTCTGAGAGTTTGCCATACTTCACTGAAATGAGAACACATATTTCAGTGTAATAGTCCAGTCTTTGACACCAAATGATCTACCACCCCTATCTTGAAGACCTCACATAAAGTGTATAAATGGTCCTATCCCATGAGATACAAATATCTGTACTTGTCATTCCTATCAGAAGATAAGTGAGAGCTTTAGGATGCAGGTACAGTGCTAGGACTTTGACCTGTCCATCTCATGGAGGAAAAAATAATCTGCAGGGAACAAACTCCATCTGTTCTTCCATGGAGCATCCATCCAACAAGACTATCATACCTGTCCTTTAAATGTTCAACCTTGCAGAGGCTTTGGATCATATTTTATTAAGTTTAGCTGATTTCTCTTTTTTTTTTAAACAGTATTTTTTACTTTGGTACCTGCATATTGTTATTTTAAAAAATTTTTTTGATATAGGATGGAGTTTCTGTATTACCCTTGCAGACTGGGATGAATGGGATTATCACAGTATTGAACTAATTGATCAAATTTACGTATACTGAAAAGCATCCATGCTAATTTAATTTCTTTCAATCAGTTTCTTTGGTCTGGTGTCACAATTGTGCTGATTGCACAATCCAGCCTTACTGAATTTACATAACTCCTATTACTATTTTGATTAGACTTTTTTTTTTTAATAAACAACTCCTTTATTGAAAGGACCAACTGGTCTTGGTGTCTGCAAGCTGTGTAATACTATAGGCAACAGAATAAATTTGTATGATGTCACACAGTTATAAGTGCTATTGCTGATTATTATACTTAACTGTAGATGTTACTGTGCAAGACCAGTATCTGATTTTAGGTGGACAGAAGGTCTTGGCCATGTAGGTAATTCTTCAAAAACAATTGTTGCTATTGGAAAAGTTTCTGTAGATCCTGTTCAGTTTTATGCTGACCCTCATGGCTCAGTTTTGACCTTGGCAGCTCATGGCCATGGTCCTTCTGTAGGCAGAATTTTAGAACTGAACCTTGTAACTTGATCTTACAGGTGTTAAGCACCTCTGAACAGGACTAAATGCAGAACTAACGTTGCGGGCTGTTCAGGTTTGTGAAACAGGACTTGAGTTTGTCATCAGTTGCCTTTGTTACTTCTGTCTGATACATGGCTTCCCAGAGAGAGGAATAAAATTAAGAGTTACGGGTTAATCAGTGATTGACTTGTTAAACAAAACAATCATAACAGTGGTTATCATTGCCAGGGACAAATTGGAATAACAGTTTTTACTGTATCTTGAAGTATACTGAAATGTCTCTTGATTCCTATTAGTGCCTTTCATGGAGTGTATATGCCTTGGTTTTATTCTGCTGGTGTTCATGGAGCATCTGAAAGATGTCAGTGAGGCTGATAGGCTTTTAGCTGGTGCAAAATCATGTCTGGCAACTTCATTCATAAAGCTACTGGGTTTTTTTGCAGCATTTACATTGCAGCTTCCCAAAAATTTGGAGCCTTTCTGCCCAAGGGTATGGTAGTCTTAGTAGCAGATGCAGTGTAGGTTTATATTTAGAATGAAACATGGCAGCTATTTAAGATTTTTAGCATACACATGTGACATAAATGAAGTGCCTTGGAATGTTAGATAGTATTGGTAGGATGGATAATCAATAAATAGACCTGCCTAACTACTTCTGTTAAAAAAAGACAATTAATTAGGACTTAGAAAAAACAATGTAAGGAGCTCTTTTAAAAAACAAATTAATACACTGTTCTTGGCTTTCTAACTTCTGGGGATAGGATCTGAGTCCTTTCAGAGTGAATATCTCCTTACCCTCGTCTGACTGCACTCTTCCAAGGCAGCCCTTTTAGAGGGCAGTGCATAGTTGTGCTGCACTGTCATGGCCTGCTGTCTCCTCCCTTGGACCGGCTTCAAGGGCAAGGTGCCACCCTCTCCCTGTCTGGAGCTGCTAATTTGTTCAGTCCTCTGTGACCCAGGCTCCAGCACATGCTGGAGGTTTACCTACAAACCCTGCACATACTCTCAGCACGCTGCTTGTTGTATCCCAGAGCCTTGGCCGGGATAAGGATATTGGAATTCATTGGTTTATATACATCAGTGTTCTTGTACAGAAGCGTGAATAGTGACTGTAATGTGATAAATAGCAAACACATCTCTATCAGTTACATTTGAGAAAGGAATTTTTGCAGTTCTGTAATCCAAGTTGCCGGTTTGTATGTGTAAATGCTTTAATTTCAAACTTGCATCTAAACACTGACTGAGGCTTTAGAATTTTGAACTCATATAATTTGGGTTTGTTATACTTGCTTCCTAATCTGTTCTACCTTTGAAATTTTTGCAATGTTAGGTTTTTGTTGACAGAGTAGCTACTTGGCAGAGATTTCAGCTGTGAAACGGAGTGAGAGTATGTGCCTTGAATTTTTAATCTTTGTTCCCTATCTGGAGAAAAACGTTGTCCTTTTAGATTATATTGCTCAAAAAATAGAAATTTTTGAAGGAAAACAAAATTTGGTGTTTTAGGCCATGCTCTAATGACTTGTATAACAAAGTCTGTGAATTACTCTAGATAAACACTTTTTTTTGGAGCCATGCTTTGTTATCTTGCAGCATAATATAGTTACTTTCAATGTGAAAAATGACAATAATACAGACTTTATGGCAATCTGTATTTTGGTTTGTATCATGTTTAGGTGTGTTTCATCTAATTCTAAAGAAACCAGCTATAGAACTGCATAAAAAAGGCCAAACATGGCTCTAATCTTAACTTAGGAAGAGTCTCAGATGTAGCAAAAGTAAAGCCTGAATGAGATGCCCGCGTTCTGCTCTGTCTTCCCTTTAAGGGTGAAAATGCTACATGAGTCATATTTTAAACCAAGCTATAGATGCACTTGCTAACATGCACACAGAAAATAATCTATTGTTTCTACTTTCTAACTACAGCTGACAATTTTTTCTTCAGTCTTCTCATTTGAATTGATTTCAGATTGATAAAAATGTTTCACCTTTTTGAGATATTAAATTTTTCAGTTACACATGTGTGTAGAGGAAATGTATCTCCAAATTATTTGAAATATATGAAGCTTATATTTGGGTTATATTAATTTTCAATGGGGAAGATTAAAGCAACGTGATCAAAAGCTGTTCTGCTGTAAGACACTAGTAGTGGACAAGTCCAAAATCAGTGTGTGACTATATTGAAAAAGTCTTTAACCATATGTTCCCAGTAAAGAACAGAATAATGTGTTCTTCTTGTCTATAAACATTTATTTTTATATATATATATATATATAAAATATTTATAATAGATTATTTTGGGAGCCTTGCAATTGTATTCCAACATTAAATCCACATTCAAATGAGAACTTTACTTTTGACAGAGAAACATTATTCCAGAATGCAGAAGAGAACCAGCCTGACAGTCATTGTAGCTTTGACACATATAGTAATTGATCCACAAGAAATTATTGAGAGGAGGTTGAGGGGTGGTGTGTGGACATGACCTGAAAAAGTAGGTATACTAATTTTTTTGCATCTTGATTTAATCATATGTAATTAGCAGAAAACATCCCAATATTAATTTCATCATTAACTGTAATGAGCAGCTTCAGTTGTACCAATTGTATTTTACTAAATTATTCTGGAATCCAGATATTACTTTGAGTTACAGATATTTATTTAAAAAGAAAAATCCAAGTGATAGTGTACTACTCATCTGCCTTCTAGGTCATTCATTCTTGTGTTCTATTGGTTTTTTTTTTAGTTTAACAAGTTTTTCTTAATTCTTATTCTGGAATTCGCCTGATTTTTGTTTTCACTCTTTCAATTGCTTAAGATATGAAAGAGTATTGTCATTTTGTGCCTGTTTGGTTTTTTAAGTGAGTTCTTAATGAATATCATTCTGTCAGAAAAGGTTAGATTTTGAGACTAAAAGATGAATTCACACTGCAGTTGCACTGTTTTGTTATTATCTTTTCAAAAATTAATGTTTGTTGCTAATAATGTTGGACATATGAAGCAGTAAAATATTTGCCAGTAGAAACTGTTTGCAAAATGCGTTTATTTTGTACCGTGGCGCTGATAAATGGAATGGATTTTGTTTGCAGACTCACTATGACATTGAAGAAGTTATATAACCGCCACGATTTTGGTTAGCAGGAGCTCAATATTGTGTAAATATCAGAATAACCCAGCTGACTGCAGCAGGAGGTTATAGCACAATCAGATTGATTTTCCGTAATGAATGTTAATAATGATCAGTTAATATTAACTACTTCTTTCTGCTGTGTGATAACAAGGGCTCCTGTTAAGTCAGGGATAATGTGACAGAGCTTTTAGGGTTGCGTGATATCTCATACTGCCGTGGAAAAACCTGTCCTGTCAGAGGATCATCATTTAAAGATCCTGTGGTGGGTTTTGTTCTGCTCTGCTTGCTCCTCTGTGGGTACCAATGTCTCAAAACCTTTTGAGCATAGATAAGTCACGAAAGCAGCATTGCTTCAGAGGTCACGATGACTTTGCATAATGAGTCCATTAGATGCAGTAATCAATATCAAGCCCTTGGATCTTATGAATATTGATGAAGCAATTGTAGCGGGGAGGGAGATGGGGAATTGAGATACATTTTGGTATAATCAGAGAAACAGTTAATGGCCTAGGTAGCTTATGGGTCCAGTAACCACCTTACAACATTTTGGATCTTTCTAAATTATCATTAATAATGGAAAAGCCATTATGGCATTTGCAGTGGGAAAAAACTATACATGGCTTGTGTTGCATTCTGCCGACACAGTGCTTCTAAAGACACTGGTGTCACTCCATTGTTTCAAAAACAATGGTAAAAATCCCCTGGTGAAAACAGTGGATCACAAAGTGAAGAATTATGTCACCTTTTCGCTTCTTTTCTCAGAATTGTTTTTCTGCCTTTTTTCTTTTTTTTCATTTGTTGGTTTTGTTTTTTCTTTGTCCTGATGATTCCCTCTTTTCTGTAGAGGAAAAATGGATCTGGACAGTTTTGTGAGTAGTCATGAGCATTAAGCTGATTTTTGCATGTGCCCACAGCTGTGTGCCCCTTCACCCTTCAGGCCTGGTCTTAGTGCAATGACTGCATTCCTCTGAGCCCTGTAAGCAGCACAGAAACTTCTAAAAATCCCTGCTGATAATTCACATGCAAGAGCTGGCTGAAATATGTTGCACTGGTATTACAGAGTTTGCAAGAACAAGCACTTGTAGCTGTATTATACAATCAATCATCTGATCTCCAGCCCAGGTATCAGAATGCAGCAAACAAAAATTTCTTACCTTGCAGAGGTTGAACTGAACATGTGTCAAAACATAGGGAGACTGAGGTCAGTTCAGGCCTTGTCCTGAGTGTGGGACAAATCAGTCAGATGAGAAAAGGGGAAAGATGCAGAAGATACAAAGAGTAAACATTGCTGTTATATAAAGTAGAGAAGAGTCCCTGACAGAAGGATGAAATTTCAAGTGTGAAAAGCCCTGGTCTATGAGAGGAGAGTGCACAATTTTCATTTCATGCTCTTTTGCCTGCGTAAGCAGCTAACGTGGTGTTGAAGGGCACAGCCTTTCTCATTCAGCAGTGGAAATGGATGGCTCTGAATTCAAAGTCTAGGTCTGTGCAGAGGGTTTGTAAAAAACTTGGTTCAATCAGCAATGAGCTACTCACTCAAGTCGTAGTACACAGTCCTGAGATGATTTTTCTTCTAGCATTTATTTAAGAAAACCAGTATGTAAAGAAAATAGGGTTTTTTACATAAAAGGAGAGGGGTAACTTCAGGATTGCATCTCTTACTTAGGCAAATCACACAGCTTCCAGTGTGGTGGAAATGTACGTGATTAATACACACAGCGTGTGCATAGAGGGCCAAGTACAGTTAGAGCGACAAAAAAATTAGGTTGACAGAGGATATTTCAAAATATAGATTTCCAGATAGTAATAAGTACATTTAGCTGCAATTGTTCTCTGGTGACTAAAATAAATACCTAAGAATAAATGTTGACTATAAATAAGTATTTGGCTTAGTGCCAAATTTCTTTGCTGTTTATGGAAAAGTAGATTAAAAAAAAAGCAGTTGCTGTGACTTTTCCAGCATATGACCTGTTTTGACCCTTACTCTTGCACTGATGAAATGAGACCAGTGTGGCTGAAAATCGTTGGCAACAAGTCCCACGCCATCAGAGAACTGTGCTGGGGACATGCAGGGGAAACTAGGCATATCAATTTTACAATATGAGTTTGAAATTACAAAGGAATGATGTTACATAATTTTTTGTGTTAAATAGCATCACTAGAATGTGTGATCTTGACTAGTTTTGGTGAAGTCTGTAGTAAATACTCTTGTTTTGTATTTATTTTAGAGATACTATACATTTTTGTTGTTGGAAAGCAGAAGGGCCCTTCTGCTTCTTCCAGATAGTGCTGAGGTGCTACAAAGGACACCAAATATGCAAGCTGGTAACGCCAGTAACTTTCTCCATCTTGTAGTGTCGTCCTACTGAAGCTGATGTCCAGCTGGACCCTGACAGTGTTTCACACTTGGCATAGAGTTCTGACCTCATGGGGCCCAGCCACTGCCTGTCTTTCTTGGAATATTTTTTTCTTTCAACTCGGTATCAATCAGAAATCTTTACATCAAATTACAGTACTATTTATGATAGTTTCATTAGTGATGCCAAAACTTGAAGGTATGAGACATTTGCAACTGTATTAACTTTCACAAAATACTATTCACCTTTTTCTATCTAGAATTACTCTGCTTCTCTGTAACACCTGCTAGCACCATTAGGATATTTTGCTGTCTGGCTTTGCCTTTAGAATTTTGATTTAGAATCATATTTTTATAGTTTAAGGCTAGACCTTGAAGTTCATTCATTACTTGAATTTTCCTTTTTGGACTGCCAGGATTATGGGTATATAAAAACAGAATCATAGAATTGTTTAGGTTAGAAAAGATCTTTGAGATGATCCAGTGCAACCATTAACCCAGCACTGCCAAGATCACCACTAAACTGTGTCCCCAATGATCTGCTAGATCATTTTTCAACCAGTTTTTTTCACACTCTGCAGACAATGGACCACTAAATTAACATCACTGTCCTGTGTCACATTTGATGTCCCTTAGTTCTTACATGCATGTGTATTTTCAGCTTCCATTAATAATTGTGTAAAAATGGCTTCTTTTTCTTGCAGCTTAATAAAATACATATTTTATTGTATTTGGATTAATTCCTTTTACAAATTTTATAAAATGGCTTCCTCATCTTACAAAGTACTTCTATTTTGCCTTTGTTTTGATAAAGTATGTTTTCATACAAAGCTGTGAACGCAAACTGAATGAAAAATGCCTTTATGAGCAAATCATTCTGCCCTCTCACAATCTTACTACAGTTTTAGTAACAATTGTTTTAAATTGTACAGGAGCCATTTTAATGTTCATTAGCCCCAAACAGTGAACCATAAGTATATGGCTCTAAAGATATTTATTCCTCTGCTGTTTTTTTTTTTTTTCCTGCTAGTAGCACTAACTTGCTCCAGAATGTTACAGCTTTCTGTGACTCTCCAACAAGCTGCACTGTCGCTATTGGGCAAATAATTTCCATGCTGCCTCTCTGATGGGCTATACCCATGTGTCAGATAAAAGTGAGAGACGGGAAAGTGGTAATGTTGCTACTGCAGGTTCAGCTTTCTTAATCCTAGTTGTTTGACCTGTTTCAGCTAAAAGTGCTCCAGAGATTCCCTACCACTCCTCCCACAGCAACCTACTTGGAGTTCAGGGAGTGCAGCTTTGCTACATAGGTTTGGAAAATGCTGTCTTTCCTATCCCGTGCTGTCAATGGATTGCTTTATCTTTGATTCATGATATTCGGTCCTTTCATGTGGATCTTCATCTTTACAGCCACCACACAGCTCCCTTCAGTTTGTGAACTGGAATATAACGAATTGTATCTACTTTAAAGCTGTTTCTGAGTGTGTGTGTGTGAGTTCACTGCTTGTCTCAGACTTGTACAGGTTTTGGCTTTTACTTTGTTTCACGTAGTCTTTACCTGCAGATGGGAGCTGTCTTTCTCAGAAGATAAATTTTAGACAGTGGTTGGCCTCTATGATGTTTTCCTTTGCACTCTTGGGGGGTTTGGTTATGTTGTGATAGGTTTTTTCTTGTTGATTGTTTTGGGGTTTTTTTCAGTTTTCTTTTTAAAGTAATTTTTAGGCATTCTCTAGAGAGACAGTGTGCCAGGTGATATAATCAGTACCTAGACCTTTCATTTCACTGAAATGCCTACAGGTTGCACACAGTTTCTGACCCATTTTGTTTAGTGCTACATCTATGAACATGGGCAGTAAAGCAGTCCTCAAAACCTGGGGATGTTTAACTTTTCTTAAATAGTCCCTACAGCTACCAGATATCTTATTAAAATAAAATAATGGTCAGTTGTTTTCCATATTTTACTTCTGGTTTTTAAACTTTTAAGGAAAAATTTATAATCTTAATTTTTTTTGTTAGTATCAACATTTTTTTTTTAACATGAGTAGAAAAAATATGAGAGCCCTCTGGTGGGCTGTCCAACCTCTGCGTACGCCCCTGTAAATAACAGCATTAAAAATGAAGTTGGTTATGAGTCCACTGCCAAAGTGAGAAGAGCCCACAGTGCATGCTTATTCTCACACTTAGTTGGTTTAAGTCCTATTGGTTGCACTTTTGGTAATAATTTACATTACTTGAATTACTACCTGTTTTCTAAAATAAATTCCATCTGAACAGAAACTGTGAAACCCTTCCACCCGCACGCATCACCCGCTCGCAGTGTTACTCACATTAACCGCTGGCCTGTGTGCTTGTGACAAGGTCTTGGGCAGGAGGTGCCCATCCATGTAAGGTGTGAACCCCACCACAGGAGGTCTTTCCAGCTTGTTGGAGGGACGTAACCACAACCACAGCCCAAGCCCTGGCCTTTGCTGGCAGAGAGCAGTACATAGCACAACCCTTTCTAATTTCATTTATTAGTTTGTTTTTCTGTAAGGCCCCAGGCCATTCTCCAAGGGCTATTCTGTTTGCAGATTTCAGAAAAATCAAGACAAAGAAAGAACATTTGTATTTAACAAAAAAAAAATAAAGGGATTCAGCTTGCTTATTGTTTTATATGCTTGGAAAGGCTAATGGTTTTGAGAAATTAGAAAGTTATTTATGATATAGACAGGATGGTTATGCTCTCTTTCTCCCATGGGTTCTCTTGGATTCAAAATGTACATACATGGTTTCAATAGCTGGAGGAAAAGACATCAAATGCCTCTGGAACAGATTACATAAAAGCAAAAGAGCTCTTCCTGTCTTTATATGTAAGGGGTGGTTTGGGGGGAAAAAATAAACTTTTTTTTTTTAACAAAGGTTTAAAAGAAATTAAATTCTTTTTTATCCTCTTTTTTCAGTCTATTTCAGTAGCAAATGGAGGGAAATGAAAGAGACAAAATGGCAATATAAACATTGAAGGAAACAAACTGAAATATCAGTATACTCTTTTTTTAGATTGCAGAACAAACATCAGTCTACTTATATACACTTTTTGAAGAAAAGTTCTTAGTTTTTAACCTATCTTAGTCTTTTTAAGTATAAACAAACTCTTTTTCAACAAACAGTTTTATTGTTATTGTCTTTTCATAATGGACTTTTATTCATGTTTAAAGTAGAAGTCTTTTTGCCTTCCTATGCAGTATAAAACCTCAGGTTTGCCCCTCTTAGATAGATTCCCTGAATGGATGGTGAACTACATCACTACAGCGATGTTGCATGGTGTGTGTCAAGGGAGGCTGGGAAGGTCTGCTGCATCAGAAGGTTGAATCAGCTACTGCTCAAGTTCTGGTGCCTGTTCTTATCTGCAACATTTTTCAACCTGATCAATCCCTATAAGTCACGAAAGGCTTGTCTACTGTCTGAAGAGAAGGAGAGGAGAGATTAAAACCTTATGAAATATTCTAGTGTACATACTGAAAAACAGTGACTCTTTCGCATTGGCTCTTTATGAGGGTTGTATTACTTGACACAGCCAAAGCCTCAGGGTGCCTTGGCTTCTACTCTTTCTTAATGTGTAAAAAAAGTACTTTTTCTGAAATAAGAGCTAGTGCTCTGGGAGCTGCCATGGAACAGCCATTCCAGCTTGCTTGTCTGTGTAGACAAGCACTTACATTGTTCTTGCCATCCTTGTTGGACCAATACAAAGCTGTCTTTCTTATAAAATTGGCAACTAAACATTTGGAAAAATATAGCCTAACTGTGCCAATTCAAAATATTTCTAATGACTGTACTGTTTATAACAGTAGCATAAGGGGATGAGGCTTTATCTTTCTAGTGCTGTACTAAGGTAGAGCACCTCACAAAATCTAGGAATTTTATTGTAAACCAATACAATACAAATAGCCAGTTCTGTTCCTCCTTAGCTGCTGTCCCAGCTGCAACTAAATATAACAGTAGAGTATTTAGAGAAAAAAAAGATATTTTCAATTGAATAAAATGACTATTATTCAAATTGAAAATGCAATGAGCAGACAAATCCAATCATACCACTTATGACTTATGCATGGTAGCTGGCAGCGTTATTACATTAGTCTAATAGAGCTGACTGCTGAAAAATGTCATTAATTTCTGGGAATGTACAATGTGGACTTTCTAGGCATGATTTAATTTGGCATCTTGTGTGTGTGTATATATATATATATATATATAATTTCATGCAAAAAAAAAAAATCCAGAATGCTTCTTCATATAATTTAAATGATACTTGATGGTGCTGCTGAATGTTAGTTACTTCTCTCCTGTGGTCCTCCCAACTGCTCCTGGATATGCTGTGGTGGCAAATAATGTGTTGGGAAAGATCAAAAAACGAGGCTCATGGATCATAAAATGACTAGAAAGCCTCATGGTGGAACGACAAACATGAAGAGAAATTCAGTTCTGTGGTTAGCAATAATAGAAGTTTCTGCAAAATTCCAGAAGTAGAAAAAAAAAGTGGATGATGGAAAAGTGTATTTGGGGTTTGTTTTGTTCTGTCTTTTCATTTACATCGAAGTCATGTCAGAGGCATTTTTCCTTAGAATGATCAGGAATTGGAGGAGTTTGAGTGCAAAATAGCATTATGCAAGAATCTTGCAAAATTGTAGTATTTATTTGTATAACAATCCAATTTTCAGAGGTCAAATATGCAGAATACTTGAATGAGTAGATAGAGTACAATTCATACTGGTAGCTGTAGCATAGGTTTCTGAGGCCTTTCAAATAGTTGCAAAGAAAATGTTCCAAACATGAAAAGAGCCTCAGAAGTGTTGAAATTATTTCCTGAGTTTACAAGAGAGCCTAAAACAATAGCTATGAGATGTAAATTGCTTCCTTCAGTTAAATGTAATTTGAATTAACTTACTTGTATAGTCCTACTTCGCTAAACCATAGTTCAGTTCACTACGATGTAGGAAAGATGATTCATGGACCATATCTGCTTAGTCATATTTGCACATTTGCAGAACTTTCATTTCCACTTGTGAGTTTCTAGCTAAGCTCAAATTCCTCAAACTTCATTATCCAGTTTTACTGGTAAGTGAAAGTTGGTTTCACAGGGGATGTGAGATTTGGCTTTTCTCTACCTTTAGGAAGTTCTTACGTATTTTAAGCATGATGAATATTTTTAGTAATCTTTCTACAGAAGATTAAGTGCTCAGAGAAAGATCTTCCCCTACCTTTTCCTTAGTCCTCTGCCATGTATATGAGCAGGGAGAATAGTAACACCTTCTGCTGGTATTTGAAAGCCAGAGTGGGGCTTTTGGCATGGATTAGCACACCATGCTTTCACCCACGTGATGTGGTTGCCTGGTACTCCAAGACCAACTCCATTGCCATGCATAACCAACAAATACGAAATGATGTTAAGGAAAGGGTGGAGCAACAATGTCAGAAGTATCAAAAGCATTTTTAAACAAGTAAGTTCATAAAATGTTGATGTTTTCATTACTCTCACTGGCTGTTGCACATGCAGAAACAAGGATAGCAAAAGCTCCAATGAACTTCTATACATCAGGAGATTATTGCTAGTTTTTGTAGTAATGTAATGATTGAAGAGCATAGCTGGCACAAATGTAAAGGCTTTTAGGGAATAAATTTCTATAAATGTTTCCTGAGAGAAATTTGAGAGAGCTCTAGTAAAACTGGAGGAAGCGATCACTTTTAAAAAAGTCACAAGAAATCATAGCCGGTATAGCTGATACTTAGCAGAATATTTGTTCACAGGAAAAATATTGGCACATTCATAAAATGCATACAAATCCACAGATTTTAATGTATAAAATACATTGGAAGGTATTTCCAAGTTAATTACATTGCAGTATAGTTAAATGCTGCTGCGGTAGTTTTTGCCTGGACAGCTTTTCAATTTGGATGAGTGTGTTGTTACAGGTGCAGTTTCACCTGCAATTTCTTTTATTTCCTGTAAAACGTTATCCAGAGACACACATAATAGTAAGAAGGCTCCCACTGCTTCCAAAAGGCATCAGATTAAGCTCTTGACATACGCTTTGGTTTTCAGAATATGATTTTCAGATATGTGGAAGTGCCAAACGCTCTGGCTTTCAGGAGCTCTTAATAACTTGAGCCATTTTGGAAAGTCCAAGCCTGAGGGCTTGGGGGAGGTTTATTATGAAATGTGTATAGAGCTTGCCCTCTTGATGTGTTCACCTAGTAGGTAATGCACCAGGAAGACAAAAAGTAGATGCCAAAAGGATCAGGGAGCTTTCTTCTTCTGTGCTTGTAGGAGGAATTATTGTGTTCCTGCTGACGAATGATCCTTTAGGCACTGGGTTCCCTCTCTTGAAGGTGTCTTTAAAGATATGATGGTTCTGAAGAGCTGGTAATTTCTGTTGTTCAGTTGCAAATGCATTGTGAGGAGACAGTTCAGGGAAGAGTGAATTATTTATCATAGTAAACAATACTACTTGTATTAAATTACCTATTCTGCATTTATATTCACAGCTAATAGATCTTTTAAAATCTGGGTTACTACAGACAACTTATGGAGAAAACTTCTTCCATGTTCTGTTATTTCACTGTTTATCATTTTTAAATGAGTACTGGGAGGAATGAGGATTGATTTGAGGCTTACTTGAACCCATGATCAAAATTTTTATTAAAGATGAATGGGGTGGTTCTTTATTGTTAGTTACAGTTCTCAAAATCAGTCTAACTGGTTTTTATATGGTTGCTCTGGAGAAAAAAAATTTAAAATATCTTCTTTTTAACTTTATGGTTATTTAATTCCAGCTTCAGTAAAACTATAGGAAACTGTATCTGTAAGTGTGAACTTGCATGCATGTACTTTCAGTTAAATTCTCCAAAAATGTATTTTTTGCTTTTATTGTAATCTCACAAACCAGTATCAATTTGTGCCCTGCTGTTAAGGGAGAAGATTTGGCTTCAGAATAACTGAAGGGTATGACTTTATTTCTTTCTGCTTTCTCAGATATAGAGCAATAAATCTTTTCTGAGAATCAAACAACTCTGTACTGGACCAGAAAAGATGTTTGTTTAAACAAAGGTCCTATATTCTTTACATTCTCCAATTTGAGAAAGCAGATGGAAAAAATTATATTAAAATTAAACTGTGCTTTTTGAGACAGCAAGTTCATGCTGCCCTTCTTGTTCTTCCTGATGGTAAGATTTATGGAGTTGCAACTTGCTTCCTCAACATTCTCATTGAATTTGAAATAAATTTAACTATTGGTAGTTGGATTGTTGTTCTAAGTCTTATAAGCAGTTCATTGCTTGTTAATGCTCTCATGCATAGAGCTTTAATTTCTTGTCACAAAATTTATTATTCAGCAGTACCTTTTCTATTGGCATTTAATATTTTCTAGCTTGCTAATGTGTGGCTTTCAAGATTAATGCAGTATTAATATTACCTATTCTACAGCTTCCTTGCTATACTTAATCATTTTTCCTGTAGCAGCTCTGGAAACTACAAGAAAGATGATTCTTAGCAAGTGATATTAATATTGATGGTACGTAATTAAGTCCCAAAATGTGTAAAGGTGGTAGCAGAACTGGGTGTCTTAACTGCGCTTATGAAAAGATAGGTTAAATTTAAGCATTAGTACTTTCTCTATTCAATAAAACTTTAAAAATTAAACATCTGTCTTTCACATCAGCAGTTTCTGTGTCTTACCAAAGAAGAGAAGTAGAGAAACTCAGTGCTGATCGTAGTGCAATTTGCAGTTTAAAGTTTATTTCTCTTTTCAGTGTAATTATGGATGCTTCAGGCAGGTGAAAATTGTGGACTCTCTTCTGAGATGATGCTTTTTAAGAACAGAAAGTCAAGTTACTAACCTCTAGAGATTTAGTCTTAGTTGCACAGTGTAAGAGTACCTATGGTAATTTGGTAGGGAAAAAACCAAAACTTCAAGTGTTTGGGCCTTTTTATTCGTTTATTTTTACTTTGCAGGTTTTGTTGGTTTGGGTTTTTTTTTGTTTAGGAGATGCTTTTTCTCAAAGGCTCCAAAGGACTAAAGTGACACTGTTTCTTTTTCTGTTTGAAAACTCCAGACAAAAATCCAAACTTGAGCTTAGTTATCTGTAATTGGTTTAATATCTTGAAAACTGATCAAGCTATTTACAAGGTTTTGTTCAATAGGCAAATGGACTTTTTTTGGAAATCCTGCAGGAGGAATGGTAACCGTGCTGGTATTTATGGATTTCAACTTTACTCAAGTTGCAAGCATTTTATCCAAGAATATGCCTGCTGTTTATATCTGTAACTGTTGCATAGATTAGAAGGTATTTGAAATCATTATGGGCTTGAAACTTTAATCAGTAAGAAACGTGAGGACAGGGGAGAGAGGATATATTGTATTTTGGGGGGGATTTTTAAAACAGTGCATTGTTTTTTCTTTCTGTCTGAAGAGACCCTTGAGCCTCATATCAGTTGGAGAGGGTTGTCTATTTTACAAGGAGTAGAAACTACCTCTTTGCAGTGGAGTTTATATTATTCAAGAATCGGTGAGGCAGTCAGACGCATATAGAGTTCTCTACTTAGTAAAAACTACTCTTTCTTCTGTCTTACTTGACTGAAGGAATAGTTTGTCTTAAAATCAATGAGATTATATTAAGAGAAGTATCACTTAAGTACTTTCTGTCTGTATGTTGTTGTTACAGACATTTGACCTTTTTTGTTTTGAAGTTATTTTCTTTACCATTAGCTACTGTGATGATTTAAAGGAGAAGTAAAATGTTCTTCAGATGTAATGGATTAGGTACTGCTTATCCTGTCAGATTTTTTTCTACTGCAGTCTTACTTGCTATGTCTGATGATTGCTGTATGCATGCTCTTGACCTAAAGCAAATGTGAAATTCTTAATCCTCTTTCATTTTTGAGTGTTGGTAAATCGTTAATTTAAGTTTATATTTCATAGCAATTTGTTTGTGTCTGCAATCTCCTAGTTGACTGTAGTGAAACCATGCTGACTTGGCCCTGGAAATGGGATGGGACTTCTTCATGTCAGTCCTGTTCTACCCTGCTTGCCTGGTCCATGTGCCAGATTGACCTGTGGCAATGACCTGCTCTGTTCTTGTGGAGAAAGCAGTTTTGTTTTGACTGCAGGCACTCTCAGCTTTCTGATGTCCTGCTGATGAATATGTCTCCTTCTATGTCTGTTTTGTCAGCCAGAGCATACCTGTCTTTGTGTTTGGAGGGCAGGAATTTGCATTTTGGCTTTTGGACTTAGATACTAACCCTGCTCCTTATTTATTTATTACTTGAAAGAGCAATTTTTTTTTTTAATGTTCGCAAGACACTTGTATCCAGATATGGTTGACTGGCAATGTTTCCTAATATCAAATCATGTTCAAAGTGATTAAATTTTGAATGTGGGAGTTTTTGTCCTTCATGTGTGCTGACTAGATGTCCTGGGCTCATCATGGAGTGAGCTATCCCTAAAGATGGCTTTCAGCCTAAAAGAAAATCGCTTTTCTTGTGCTCTGCACTTACGTACTCACATGTAAGCTGTTCTACTGAAACCTGTTCAATATGGGTAAACTGGTAAAAGGCATTTTAGTGTGAATGCATACTATATACTTGTACTTTATATTGTGATTGCTATTCCTGTAAGGACTAGGGAAAAAATACCCTGTTGTGGTCATCACAACAGCATCAGAGCAGGGATCATTTCTACATGTTTGCTCTTGCAAATTATTAAAACCCTGAAGGATCACTAAAGGAACTGTATTTCATTTTATATGCTCATGATTACTTTTTGTAGACCAGGCCTCTATTTTTGTGAAGATTGCTAGGACGGTAGGATTATTTTAAATGACAGCAAATACTTGATGAATGAATCCTTTTGAAGTTCAGCAGCAACACACAAGAAGATGATGGAAACTTTATAATGGAATTTAGTTCTTGCAAGAAAACTATAAGTTAGCAGATTATTAAGATGCAAAGCACATACTTGAAATCTCACTTGTGTTCCTAAACTAGTGGATTATTAGGCTTTGAAGAACCATTTTTCAGCAGGGTGTAGATGAAGACTTTATTGAAGTCTATGAGAGTTCAGTGTTCCACAGAGATGTCTGGCATGTGTTGTAATAAGGTGTCACTTTGGTGCAGCGCTATGTCATCGGGTCTGAAGTGGGAGTAACGCTGCGACAGAAGCATGAACAGTCTGCCCTTCTGCCTACTTGCTCATTCAAAGAAGAAAGCAGGTGCTGAAAGACAGTAATGGCTTGTCTCTATATGTTAATGAGGAGGATTTGTCTGCTTTGATAGGTAACCTGGCCAGGACAAGAGTCTGTGCCTGGCACAGAAAAGGGCTTGTGCAATACAAACCAAAACATGGCAACTGTGGCTAATTCTGGAGTTTCTGGCCTTGACAGTATCCTTTATTTCAGTTATTTTTATTTATTTATATATGCTTTTGTTTGCTGCTCAGGCCATGTGAATTATGGCAGAATGCCTAGATTTCAACCCCTTAAATCAGCTAGTTATGTGTCCCCTACAGGCAAATATTCTGAGTGCTGGTCCTTCCCCAGGATATCCATTTACTCCTTTACTGCATTCTGACTACTTATAATGGCTATGTAAAAGACCATTATGAGTGACAGATACAAATATTTTGAAAGGAGTTTGTCGACAAATATACTATATAGGTTAAGCTTCAGCCTTTTTTTGTTTAGGTAACCTTGAAATGTTGGCTATTTGGTGTCTCGGTGTCTGAAACAAGCAGCCAGTTGGGCTAAGAGAGAGTCAAGTTTTGAATTTTGTTTTCCATCCTCCCTTACAAACGGCCTGTAGATAGGTCTGTCGTGCAGGATGTTCCTTTCTGTATGAAAAGTTATACGTGCTTTGTACCAGAAGGAAATCAGCAGTTCTGAAGAATGATGCTTTTTATTGAGGTGTAGGCACCACCATCTTTCGTTTCTCTGGTCATCTTGAGTCAGAGGAAAGCTGCACAGCTGCTTGCCATCAGAAGTTGAAGAATGAGGGAGAAGGGAGAGAGAAAGAAGTAGCATGATGTAGGGTTGTTACTGTCTTATGAATTTTTTAGCAGTATTTTATAAAATTGCATTAGAATTGCTAGGTGTGCTTTTGTCTGTCATCATTGAACAGACACACAACCAGGCTCTAGCAAGGAAAGAAGGCTCCTTTCCTAACGTGTAGTAATGAAAAAGCTTTTAACCTGCCTATAGTGTGACGTGTAAGTGCAAGGTTAAAATTACTTGAATTGGAGCAAACAACAGAGCTTAGCACTGGAGTTCTGTAGGTGCTGTGTTAAGGCCAAGTTCCTTTGAGAGGAGGCCAGTCATGGGCTCATTTAACTTCTTTTGTTTTGCAAAATCAAAACAGTGTCCAAAAGAAATTAATTATATATAATCCTCAGCTATAGACATTTATACAAGTTTAAAGACTCCAACTGTGTGTATTATCTGGAACAGAAAGCCTGGACTGTAGGAGTCTAGTATTCCTCAGAAAAAATTTTCCAGCTGACAAACTATTGTTTGACAATCTACCCCATGGAGCCATTACTCTCTTTTTCTATCTGCTATTTGGGCAACTCTTGCATAAAACACTGAGTTAAACGTGTCCATCTCTATAGCCTCTGTGTCAGACAAAGGTTTTTCTTACCTAGTGCTTATAGGCCAAGGCAGTTTTCCTTTGATTCCCTCCACGAGATATTATCCTCTTGCAACGCTATTATTAGGTACCCACATTGCCAGCTTTGCAGATTTGGTTTCTCGTTCACTGCATGATTCTCTAAGAGACACGTTAGCAGGCTGTAACTTAATTTTCTCAGAATCTTTTTGGGATCTAATTTCATGTACTGCTATTTGTTGTTATGGCAACAGTATAATGAGTTGAGCTGTATAAGGGTGGAAATATCACACACGGTTTCTGTTCAGGGTAAAAATGACAAAATGGCATTTCTATAAATGGTGTTCCAGAATAAACTGCTTCAGTGGGACTCGTGAAGTTTTCCTTCCAGCTAATTCTTCATCATTCTACAGTTTTTAAAGTAAGTGGCAGAAGAAGAATTTTAAAAATAAAAATCCTGGGAAATTTTTATTAAAAAAGCAGGAAGCTTACTCTTATCATTTAAAGTGTAAGAAATAATATAAAAAAACCAGGATGCTGTGCCTGAAAGTGTCCTTTTTAATACCTTTATTGTATTAAGGATTATGAATTGAATATATGTTTCTTTGCGAGATAATTTTAACTGCCAGCTATTTTAACTAAAAGAACAATGCTTTTACAATGTCACATAATTGTCTCATAAAAATATAATTGTGTCCCAGTAAATCTGATATAATGGATGCTGTCATGCTTGAGGGCTTGGTTCCCTTCTGGGAGTTCATATGAAAATCTGACCAACATGTTAGAGGTGTCACTTTTGTGGGCAAGGGCTCTGTCTCTGTGGGTATAGATGCAGTATTTGATTTTTTAATTTTTATTATAATACCTAATATATAGAATAAATCACATTATTCTCTTTCTGGAAAGCTAAAAGATAAACTTACTGGAAGTCCCGAGTCCATGTCATCTATTACTTAAACCGATATACCACTGGTTTTTATTCCTTTCTCAGTATAGAGATGAAGAAATGTTTGAATATTTTGAGATCACCTCACACTTGGAGTAGCACTAAATTTACACTTCTTGTTATTCAGGCTTATTCCATGAATTAGGGAGCATTTTTAAGAAGCATGGACTTCATTGTATCAGAATGATGAAAAGGGAAAGCTGGAAAGCCAAAAAGATAATATTTGCACTAAAGAAGTTTGAAAGCAGAGAAATGCTATCAGTTCTTGAGCAAGAAAAATCTATGTATGCACTAACATCCTTAAATAACACTTGCAAAGGTGTTGGATCAGAGAATAGCTTTGCTGCTTAATTGAAGGATGTGGGATGCAGAACAGAACTTTACATCCCAAGGGCTAGGGTTAACCAGTAGGTCTGCAACTGTGACTGGAGCTGAACTTTTGCAGAAGATCTGGTACTCTTTTTTTTTTTTTTTAGTATTCCTCAGGCTATTTGCTCTACTATCATCTGCCATTTCCAATCTGTGTATGTTTAAAAATCAAATTTAATATTTCCAGCAATGTTATTAGCTAAACCAAGGCAAAATTATTTCTCTTCATAGTTTTCTCTCAAACTTTGCTTAAAGCTTGTTTTTAAAGAGAAATACTAGTAAGTGTGCTGAACTACAAAAGAAATTGGAATACCTGATTGGTAGTAAGCTGGCACAGTGCATCAGCTGTGTCACCTTGGTGTGTTCTGGATAACATTTGCACCTGGTTTTGTCTGGTATAGCATCAAGGAGAACACAGGTATCTGTGGTGGGACCATTACTGCCAATAAGGTTCTTTTGAAGCCAGGATGATGATTACACCAGTATATGTGCTCAGTGGTTGTTTCCTTGAAGTTTAGATTGTAGTCTGGATTTTACGATTTGCAACACAAATAAACAAAAAGACCAGGTTAAAATATGTTCAGCTATCGGGAGAAACATTTTAAATTCTTTATTTTTTCTAGGATTAATCTAGAAACTGAAATGTGTGTTTATGATGAGTTTAAGCAGGCTAGGTAAGTAGTCTGGGGGGAAATAAGTGTTAATAAACATTATTTTATCCATAATGCCACTGTTAGCCTCCTCTAGCTGTTATCTGCTTATTATTATACAAATACAGAAAGCAATTTATCACATAGTCATAAATGAGGTTTTGCAAAAGGCTATTCAAGCTTAATGAAATCAGGCCCTGGCAGTCTGGCCACATCCCAGAGTCTAAGGCAAAAACACCATGATGGGAAAAGGCTGTATAAGTTTGGATCAATTTTCATAGTTACCTGATAATGTTAAAAGAATACCATCATGCATTATAAAATGCTTTTCTAGCAGCTGAGGTCGTGGTGCTGACAAAAAGCAGACCATTATCTTGGAGGAAATGGAGATAGCTTCAGCTAGATGGACTAAGTATCTGTCCGAGCACAGGGATAGGATCACACTCTGTTTTTAGCTGGAATGAACAAAAGGGGAACACTTACCTAAAACAAAGAGAAAACCCCATGCAAATGGTTGTGTTTGCTACTAGTAGTGAACTTTCTCTCTTATTGCAAAGGTCTTGCATAATTAAACAGTTTATCTGTTTAATGACACATCCTTTCTCAGTGTGTGGTCTAAAGCCATTTTTTCCTAGATTTGGTCAAGTAGATGGTTAGAACATAAACAACTAGAATAGGGTCCAAATCTGTGTTGAGGTACCCATCATAAAAAGTTCCCTGCCCTTGGGGAAAATAGGGGGAAAAAAAAGTAAAACTGGAAGCACTGTTGTTACCTTTTGCTATTTGTTTAATTTGCCTTCCTTCTTTCTATAATGAAAGATGTATTTATTGCATCATCAGCTGGCTGGGATTGTTCAATTGTTTAAATACCCTCCTTTGAAATCACTCTTAGGCATTGTTTGGAACATACTAGCTGCTGAACACTTCCAGATTATCGAGAGCTACCCTTATCTAATCTAGTCTGCATTACAAATTCTGGTACTAACAACCTTCTTCTTCTTTGATTCTTCCTTTTTATTAATATGAACTTTTACTTGTAAATGTTCAGCTGAAAAAGAATAAAAGGGTGGAATTAAGAAAAAACCTTCAAATAATATCACTCTGTGGGTGATCTTATTTATTTTTCTTGTGATTGTGGTTCTTATATGGCATTAATGGGCAGGATAATGATAAAACAGGAATTAATGTGCTAGTCATGCCATCCTTATAGATGGTGGAGATAACTTCTACCCTGAAAAGTAATCAGCATCAAGAATATCTTCTTAGTTTGTGAGTGCCTTCATGGTCATTGCATGAGAAAATTTTTGCATTCTGTATACTAAATGTAATAATTTTGCTGTGACTACGCATGCAGTTAACTGGTTTAGGCTTATGTGGTTTAAGTTTGGATTTTTTGCATTTGAAGAAACTTGCTAATACTTCCTTCATATTGTTCTAGCAGACTAGGGACAGGGGACCAAAGATAGATGGAAAAAATAAAATGCATATCTGGCCTCCTGGTGTTGTGCATGTGAGCAAGTATACATATGTGTGTGTGTGTATATATATATATATATATATATACATGCACACACATACCCCTACACCACCCTTATTGCCTGTGACACGTTCAAATGTTAGCCATAGATCTATATCCACTCTTAGCACATTTGTGCACTAAATAAATTGCTTAGTAAATATTTAACCCTGGAAGTTCTCTTCTATTTTTTCCTTTGGAATAGGCAAAACCTTTTGTTTTCCAGGAGGTCTGAGTAGATAATCAATGTTCTTTATTTAATATAATGATGACATTTTCATGTTTCTGCCTTTGCCAAAGTCAATGCCTTCCATTTTGTTTTTTGAAAAGTATTTTGTAATAACTTTTGTATATCTTTAGAATACCTTTTTAAATACGTTTAAAAGCTAGTGAAAATAAAATTACTCTTTATGTCAAATTGAGTGTCCAAGAGAATATTTACATTAAGGTTTCTTATTAAAGTATAAAGACACATCTATATTTCATGTGGAGACCCACCATCTCTTTTGCAACACTGTGGTCTCCAAAGCACAACATCTAGATTCTGATAGTACAGGTTGTAAAACCTCAAGAGGAGATGGTAACATAGCAATGTACAGGTCTTGTTGGAAAAAAGTAAGTAATCTTGCATCACAGGTATGGCATCTTTGATCAAAATGTAGGTATAGCTCATATTCTCAAATGCACTTCCCAGGCTTGTCCAGTCCTCTGAGTTTGAAAGAAGGGGAAGGAAGGGATGGATGCCTGTGCTTTACAGGACAAGCCAGTGCAGAAGAGAGCACTGGCTTACCTGGCTACCTGCCTGACCAGCCTGCTCCCTGCAAATAAAGATTTGAGGGGTTCTGGGGAGCAGCAGCCTCTGCAGCTCAACCCACCAGCATCCTTTGATACGGGGCATTTCACACAGTGGGGGAACACAAGCCAGGTTTTTCAGTTTCCTGTCTCTGCTGACTCCTATCTGCCAGAGAAATCACAAGCAAAGGGCTCAGCAATTTCCTTTCCCACCCAAGGAAGCGTGAGAGAGAGCAGAGGATCTCCCCTGCCCCTCCTCTGCAATCGTACTGAGCTGTGCTTCTCCCTTCTCTCAGCAGCAAGGTTGTGTACAATTGAGTGGTAACGAAAAACTTAGAGTCATCTGTTAGAGGGATGAGTTTTCAAGGAGTGGGATGTGAGGAAATTTTAAAAAGGTGATTCCTTAGGAGAAGTTCCCATTACATTTTTGTGTTTGTGCCTCATGTGTTGTTTAAGAAACAGCACTTCATGAAGGATTACAGCTGAGAGAGTGAACAGTTATTTACAAATTAATAATAAAAGCTAGGCTGAGGATGGTTTGACAGTATTTTAAAATTAATGGCTTGCCATAGAGCATTTCTCTTATTTTTTTGCCTGGACCTCTGACAGCCTTGGCAATATAAATGAGTTTAGTAAATCAAGTTTTTGTGAACTAGTTTTTGGTGCTTTTAGTAGAATTATTAATGATGTTATAATGCTGTAGATGCTACTGATTAAACCCAAGATATTGATAAACTATGAATTGACAAGCTTGAAAGTGGAGTATTGGAAGATTACTTCTGAAATATGCTTTGAGTTAAGCAAATAATACCATTGCTCACAGTTCATACAAACTAATTTGATGAAAAAAATGTACACATGAGATAAGTGTCCTGGTTTTTAGGAGAAATGTGCAGTGGCTTATTTGGGAGCCTGCTCAAAGAGACCAGCCCACACATGAAGAACTTGTCTTTTCATATGCATAACCCAATTTAAGGGGTTTAAATTTTTTTTTTTAAGACAAGGCTTGATTTCTGTACAAAACTCCAAACTGAGAGAAGCATCACATAAACATGTGGCTCAATGCAGACATTTTCACAGCTGTGTTCTTTAGAAGCATTTGTCCAAAGTTTTAGTGATTGTGTCTGCAGCACAAGAATTTCCTTGGTAGTATAATTACATGCAGGATCTGGCAACAGATCTGATGTGTAATTAAAGCTTTGTATGGCATGTGCATGGCAAGATTTTGTTAGCAGGGGGCCTATGAGGGCGGCTCCTGTGGGAAGATGCTGGAAGCTTCCCCTGTGTCCAATAGAGCCAATTCCAGCCAGCACCAAGACAGACCCACTGCTGGCCAAGGCTGAGCCCATCAGTGCTGGCAGCAGTGCCTCTGGCATAGCGTATTTAAGAAGGGGAAAAAACACCTGGACACTTGCAGATGGAGAAGGGAGTGAGAATGTGTGAGAGTACCAACTCTGCAGACACCAAAGTAAGTGAAGGAGGAGAAGGAGGTGTGCCAGGCTCCAGATCACAGATTCCCCTGCAGTCCATGCTGAAGACCATGGCAAGGCAGGCTGTCCCTCTGCAGCGCATGGAGGTACATGGTGAAGGAGGCAGCCGCCCGAAGGAGGCTATAACTGCTTGGGAAGCCCACACTGGAGCAGGCTCCTGGACCTGTGGACCTGTGTCAAGAGAAGCCCATGATGTAGCAGGTTTGCTGGCATGACTTGTGACTTTGTGGAAGGCACCCATGCCAGAGCAGGGGAAAGGGTTTAAGAAATCCTTCCTGTGAGAAGGAAGAAGTGAGAGAGACAATGTGAACTGACCACAACCCCCATTTGCCATCTTTCACACTTCTAGGGAGGAGGAGGTAGAGAATTTGGGAATAAAGTTAAGCCCAGGAAGAAGGGAGGGTTGGGGAGAAGGTATTTTTTAAGATGTAGTTTTGTTCCTCATTGCCCTATTCTGATTTGATTGGTACTAAATTAAACTTATTTCCCCAATTCAAATCCATTTTGCCTGTGACAGTAATCAGTGAGTGATCTCTCCCTGCCCTCATCTCAACCCCAGAGCCTTTTGTTATATTTTCTCTCTCCCTGTTCAGCTGAGGAGGGGAGTGTTAGAGCAGCTTTGGTGGGCACCTGGTGTTTAGCCAAAGTCAGCACACCACAAACTTTTACATTATCTTGTTTTAAAGTGATCTTGCTTTGATTGCAGATTGCAGTATTTGGGTGGTTTCTAGGAGCGGTGAATGGATTTTTACCCCGTATCATTGCTTCGCACTGGAAGGAGGTTCCATGCAGGCTGTGTCAACAGCTGCCTCCTCAGCTGTCAGTGCAACCTCTGCGAGAACTTGCCTTCTCATAGGTCCTCTCTGACTTGGGTTTTAAGAAGAAAAAAAGTGCAAGGGTTTTTTTTCAGCATTAGCCTAGTCTGTGATTACTGTGCTTGCTATAGAGAGTTTAGTTTGTAGCAGATTATACAGCCAGTGACAGCACAGCTTTAAAATAGAGGAACAGCAGTCATTATAGGCAAGCCTAAGAAGTATATGTTTATATATAAGATCCTGTAGCCTTGCAGATATTCTTTATGGAAAATCAGGAACAAAGAAACTAAATCTTGCTAAGTGGCAAGCACTGTTGCCTATTAGTGATCTGAAGTCTACTTTAAAGAGACCCAAGAGTCTGATTCTTTTGCTGTCTGGCTATGTTTCCAGCTGAGGTTAGCTTTAGGTTATACACTAGCGAAAAGAGCCCAACACTACTTTCATAGAGTATAATTGCTGCACAACTATTATTATTATTATTACCATTGACAGTGACATTTTAAGAAAATCCTTCTTCCTACTCTGTCCTCTCTTTTCCAGTTAGGTTACTAACCATTGAGCCATCCTTCCTTTTTATATTGCATCTTAATTTCTGCCCTTACGTTGTAGAAAGCATCTCAGAACAATTCCTTTCCTACCTGAAGAAGGAACTATACTTGGCTTTGTTTAAGATACCGCTTTGCTCGTGTGCTTATTTTGTGGTGCTGCTGTGGGTGGCAGCAGTAGGTTGTGCATGTCGCCGTGGGAGCACTGTGGTTCATGTGACTCTCTCTGGCCTGAGCAGTGTGGCACAGCCTCTGCCACAGACTGAAGTCACACACAGGGCAGCTGCTCACCTGAATCACTTTGCTTTAGGCTCAGAGGGCATCCTGGAGCCCAAGCACCATTGAAAACAAAAAGGATTTAAGCGTGTAAAATCTTTGGTGAATTGTGGGTCTTCCTCAGATTGTGTGCCTGGTACCCAGGCATGCAGAGCATCACGAGGGCCTCCTGGAGGTGCTGCAGGTGTTTCCCATGGCTGAAATGAGCAGTTTTCTTGCCAGGTGTGAACACGGAAGGTTGATGTGATAGCTTTTATGGGAGTCCTCACGAAACCCAAGTCAATAATCTCTCTTGAAATACGGATAAATAAGAAATACTAATAGTGATTATAAAGAGTTTTTACAGGGCCTTTTGACAGATACCACTGTGCATGAGCATAATGCGCCTTTTTACAGAAGTGGGGATAGAACAGACTGAGAAACACTGGAAGAAGATGTTGGGTTTCTATGAGCAATAGCTATGGGAAGAGGAGGAGGAGTGGTACTTGTAATGGGTATTGCATCTTGGAATAAATAATTAATCTCACCATAATGGTCCCAACCCTCCTCATATCTCTGAAAGATTGCTGAATGAGCCTTCAATGAACTCTTAAGAACCAAGATGGTCTAGTTATAGTAGTACAGAGCTTTGTGCATGTTAATCACTCTCTCAGAGACTTGAGACATAAAAGATCTAATAATACCAAACAGAGTCAATATGTCTTTTTTGAAATTAATTGTAATTCTGTCTTTTACAGTTAAAAATGAGAGGGAGCATGTGCAAATGTTTAGCCTGTGCGTTGCTTTGCAGAATTATTCCATTAGATCAGCAGGCTGTGCATGAATAATTAAAATGTATAATGTAGGGTGTTTTGTATGCATGTTTGCTGAATGAGCTTGAACTGTATTCTTTGTCATGATACAAAGCGAGTTCATGAACTGTATTTAGTGTATTGATAGTGATTTGGAAGCCATTTCAAGGTATTATACAATCATTTACAAATAACAGAGTACCTCATCCAACTCACAGACAAGACAAGGAGCAGCTGCAATTGCTCTGACCACTGCTGGAACCTAGGCAAATTCGTGTTGGAAAAATTGTGTATTTTCCATTTTCCCTGTTCTCTGTCTGGACATAAACAACTAAAATCTGTCACAGAGCACTCAGGCGCAAGAAGTTTTGGGACCACCCAGTCTTGTTAGTCTTTCTGCTTTTTTTGGGCTTTATTTGTCCATTATAGGCTTCTTTGGGCCAGAGAGACAGGTGTCACCGTGCACAACTGGTTAACATTTTGATTATTCAGGAAAGGCTCTCACCCCTCAGAGAGTACCTATGAAAATAATAGTCCATAAAATAGATATAAGGAAAATCAAAGTATACTGCTATTGCAGGCTCTGTGGCACTATTGTCACTAACCTGTTCTGAGAATTCTGCTGGTATTAGCAGTAATTTTACTATAAGGAGAGATTCATCATCAGGGTGATTTAAATTGAAACTGCATTAGAACAATTGTAAACTTCAGTTTAATTGCAGTCATAAAAATATCAACCAGGAAAGGACAATGTGAGATCCAGGGTGGAAGTAAAACTGCCAAATTCAAACAGGTGAACATAGACCAAGGAAAAGGAAAACTTTAAGAAACATGAATAGTGCTTCTTTAAGGATATAATTCAAAAATTAATATATTCCGTTCGGTGAGTGTGTAGGGGTTTTTTTCCTATACTTACTGCATAGCAAGTAAGTTAACATCATTTTTCTACCCTGTTTCAAAAGAATGTTATGACAGCACCTGTTCTGTCTGCTTTGATCTAAAAACTGAATTTGGGAGTGTTGAGAAAGCAAAGGCCCAGTTCCTGTTCTGACAGTGGGCCTCAGCTTCTCCACAAACCAGCTCATATACAGCGTATTAAAAAAAATAAGCTAACCATTTGTGACAGAGAGGGACAGCATTCACTGCTTACTCTTCCTATCCAGGTGATCCCTTGTATTTGGAAAAAAAGGCTTTAACACTTCATCAGAATGTGTTGCTCAAGGGTGTGGGGACGAGCATTAAGAAAGAAACTGTATGACCAAGTTGATAATTTCTGGTTCGTGTTTATTCTGCCCTAGTGCTTTGGAGTGAGGGAGGAGGAGTAGTCTGGTTCCAGCCATACCTCTCTCTCTAGAGTCTCCTGTCATACTTAGTATTTATGCCTTGGCATAGGGTATGTCATATGGCAGAAAGGGTGGAAATTTCCAAATGAAATGTCTCTTAGTTTTAAGAGAAAGCAAATTACTGTCCTCCAGTAGCAGTCTGCAATAGCAAGTGTGGCAAGTAAACAATGATAATATTAGCTGAAATGTTCTGTGAATGTCTGCAGGATATTGTAATAAACTTTTCCATTATTGGTTTCCCCAAACAATTTGCAGTCTAAAAGCACTGGAGGGTTGTAGTAAACAGAGCAGTTCAGTTCTGCATTGTAAATGTTTTCTGGAATAAATAGAAAATGCAACTTTTTTTAACAAGAACAAGGGGAGAACATTCAAGTCAAACCATCTCATTCCATTCACATCCCTTTGCCTAGTGTTTCCAGTGGTCTGGCTTTCTACCTTTGGAGGTGCCTCGGCTCTAGAAGCCAAGTAGCCTAGGGATTTAAGTAGCAATTAGGTCCTCAGAATCTGGGCCACATTTGGGATGCTGTTCTGTGCACCAGAAGTGGTGTGAAAAACACATCAAATTGGAGTGACTGAAGGAACAAAAAGCCATGATAGCTCTGTGGCTCAGAAGTGGAGGGAGGAATCCAGGCATGAATGTTCTGAGAGGCAGAAGCCCCATTTGTAGATAAAACTGCTGTGCTCTGCAAGCTTTTAAGCTTTCAAAGTGTTGGCACTCTGTCTTTTTGGCTGGTGTCTTGGGATAGACGTGTGGAATGTGATGCAGCAGGGGGGTGGGAAATTTTAAAAGGGATTGGAAGATGGAAAACAGAAGGACTTGGCCCAAACGAGCAAGCTCTGCTAGTTCCCTAGTACAGAGTGGAGAAATTGTTTCCAACACTGATAAGGAGCCTTAAGCTCCTGCATGGCAATTACCAATGTAGTCTACAGGTAGAAATCAATTTATCAAACCGTACCATTTTTCCTCCTCTCTGTCCCTTTAAGCACTTTTCACTCACAGTGCACAACAAATCCAGCTTTTATTTTGTCTGGAGTTGTTTGAATCCACTGAAATAATAAAGGATTTCTGGGAACTGCTGCTTTGCATCATTTTTTTTCCAAGTGGGTGCCAAGATATAGATCTGTCCCTAAGACTCAGAATGATATAAGGCAATAAATTGGGGAAAAATTATTTTCCATTATTGTCATTTCTTTGTCTGTTAAAAGTAATTGATTCAAGTTTACAGGATAGATTATCTCTTAATTTCATAGGTGTGTCTCAGAAATTACCTCCCACAGGAAGGTTACAGTTGTGGCTTTCAGGACTGCTAAAAGCACATTTTTAGAGGCATCAAAACCAGGTTGAAGCAGTTCTCCCACATTGCTATTAAACAGCAGTTTAACAGCCTGGGCACTGAGGCCAGGAAGGGGCTGTTTGATAATGCGGGCTATTATATGAAGTTTCTAGTTTGAGACTGCTTTCCTTTTATTTGTACAAGTAAGTTTAAAATTTGTAATCTGATACTAGTCCAGCCAGATCTCACCAAATGTAGATAATGTATGGCAGGGTCCTGGCTTTGTTTAGGAATTGGGTTGCAGTGCTTCAGCTATTGCTGGATACCTAGAGGGCAACATCAGGTTTTCTTGACTTTGGAGTCAAATGCTGGCAGATAGGTCTTCATAAAATTTAACTGCAAGTTTAGCTCAAATCTTCTCAGAAGCATGTGCAGAAATACATTTTGCCATTCTGAGGGTGACAAGCCGGGCTTTTCCTGCTTTAGGAAGGGTGAATGAAAGCAAAGTACATAGAGCTGATCTGTAAAAGCAGTATTCCTCCTCTCTCTGCAGGATAGGAAAAGCAGAGCTGGGAAATGCTGCTTTTCAGCAAGGGCCACCCCAACCATTACCTCAAACACTACAATCTTTTAGTCTCAATGGGGATCTTGCTTTCCCAGGGCTCTGTTGGAGGAAAAGGAAACAGTGGGGCATCAGCATTACAGATGTTAAATTAGCTGGTGATAGTCCAATATGAAAGAGGCTAAGCAAATGTAAGAGCATTTAATTATATAAAATTGATGATACCTGTAATTGCATCTCTAATAAATGCTATAATTGATATTAATATGATATTAATTTTCTTCATGTTCAGCTTAGTGTGTCTTTTTGTAAGGGCATATTGGCAGTGTCTTTTGGAGAATCTTGAGAATGTACGACCTTATGCTTCCTGTTTGAAGTCACAAATTCTAAAAAATAGCATACAGTCTAATGTTGAATTGTTCTGGGAAACGAACACGAGACTGTGTTTAAATGTGTACTGTAAGCTGGCCTAAGTCTGTGCTCTCCTTGAACCTTCCTGCACTGATGTTCCGCCTTTGGTGCCCTGACTGAACCTGTCACAAAGCAGCACTGAGAGATACAGGTGATGCTCCAGCAGAGTTGACAAGGGAGAGGATTATTTCTTCCTCTGGCAGAATGGATTTATACTGGTCTAAAATGACTTTATAACAAGAATCTCAGTGGGGTTTTTTCCCTATTAGTTTGAATAGGAAACAGCTCTCTGTGACCAGTTGCTAACATTACTTGGATTGCTGCTGTTCAGCAGTCAGCTTTCTAGTCATGTGATTTCATTTGGATCTAAGATAACTTCTTCCCTAACATTTTCAGTTAGAAAATACATCTGACTGTCCAAATGCTTCTTTAATTATGTTTTCAAATTAAACTTTTGTGCTTTCGTCTGTTCACATACTTTTTGCTTTTGTATTAGTTTCAGGGTTTCAAAGGGATGAATAAACATTAGTAAAATATTTCACAAGTTACAAATTATGTTCTATTGTTATTCTAGTATGGGGGCTAGAGAAATCTGAGACCTTGTGAATTATTCAGATGTATGTCATAAGGCTGCAAAAGGGAAACAGAGTCTGCACAGTTGAGCGCTGTGAGCTCTGACTGACTTTGAGCTTAGTCCTGCTTTGAATGGGCTCCCAGCCAGATGACCTTTCAAGGTCTTTTCCAGGCTAAATTATTAATGCACGTTTGTGGTTGGGGTGCAATGCCAGCTCAGTCCTCAGATGCAATGTAGATGCATAAACAAATAGAAGTGGGTGAATTAATAAAGCTAAAGAGAAGCTGAAGTGTTAAATTTCTTCGTATAGTGCAGTAAGGAGAGACATTTTCCATAAGGGTTGTTATAATCCAAATTTTTGTTGAAAATACAACAAAAATCAATTTAAAAAATTCTGTAAATTCAAACTTTTGTCCTTCTTATAAGTGACACCAATCTAACAGAAATTAATCATATACAGTGGGGAGCTGGTAATGTGTAAGTTATACTATGGCTATGTCTGCTGAGCAGGACTAAAAAGCTATTTAATATAAATGTTTTCCTTTTGCTTTAGTAATGTTGAATTCATGTTTTAGTTGTTGCATATTTCATTTTTCAAATTTTATTTCTCTTGAAAGAAAATCATAGGAAGAAAAACATTAACATCTGTTTAACTGCATGTCTAAGAACCTAGTTTAAGGGCTATTTGACAATATTAACATTTTCTCACTCAGACACTGATGATCCATATATCCTCTCCAAAAGTATTTATGATAGATTCCCATTGCAGTTTCTTGTTCCTGAGTATTGTGTAGTGGTTGTGTTTCGGGAAAAGAAAAGAAAATTATATTGCCCAAATTACTTTTAGTGATTTTTCATGTCAGTTTGTGCTTACTTTTGTCACTAAACTTGCTGAAATCAGTAACCTGGCGTGGGCATTCCAATAACTAAATATAGTATAACTTTTAAAAGTATTTAGTAATGTTTTCCACAAATTTTTTTCTCTGTTTTTAATACTCTTGTACTTTAATGTACTACAAATAATGAGATGTACCATGATAGGCATGTTGAAATATACAGGTAAGAGAAACCATTAAAATAACTTTTGAGGGCAGCAATACTGCTTGTATTTTCAAATCTCTTAAAGGTGTGCCAAAATCTGGTGGATCTGCGTTAGCACACCATCCAGCACCGTGGGCTTGGACTTGTAAGGCAAAGCCTCAGTGCTGGAGGGTCCAGTGTCCACACTATGTGTGTATGGAGGGTTTTACTTTAGACAGACTCTTGTCTGCCTTAGTTTTGCTGGAAAAGTGTCTGGTTCATGCTGTCTGAGAGCATTTGGTGACGTGGAGAAAAGCATGGCAGGTAGGGATGATCAGGAGGCTTGCTTCCAAAAGGCACACTTAATTTGAGATTAAATGCCAGTGTAAACGCATTTTTCATTCACTGTAAGAGGGGAGCCTCCTGCCATCTTTTTTTCCCTCTTATACACACACACAAAATCAAACTGAAAAAACTTCCAGTGATTATCATTTTGCTACAGACAACTAATATTTATGAATATGACAAATCATCATCAACATAATGCATTGTGGGATCTATATCTGTTGTCAGTCATTCTTTTATTTAACTGCAGCCTAGCTGAGGGCATTTTGATTTTTGTCAGGAAATAGTGAGAAGCAGAAAGATCTCTGTTGAGAGGTAAAAGCATGTATGCAATTATTTAAAGTTATAAATAGTAGGAGTTACATTTAGCAAGCTGTATAAAAAGACTTCAGGATCCGTTTAGTTGGATTCTTGGTTTTAGTTGCAAACCATAATAATTTGTTTTAATTCATGAGGTATAGATATATATGTATTTTAGATATTTTGCAGAAGGTATTCACCGGAGCTTTGCTTCAGTGCATTTTCTGCTTGCTTTCACTTGAGTGCAGTAAGCTGCTCCAGCTTTCAGGCTCGCTCAGAAATCACCCTTTTGGGTTAGCAGGTTAATTGTTTTCCTGTTGCTGTGGCAGGATTGCGCACAAGTCAAGGCGAGGGACTAGTTCCTGTGCTGTGCAGGTGTCAGCGGGCGTGATGCTGAGCTGTGCTTGAGCGGCCACGCCGGGAGCGCTCCCACAGGGAGAGGGGTGCTCCCAGGCTGGAGCAGGGCAGGGAATGGCCGCGTCTCCTCCGAGCCCTGCTTC